>CM052718.1:62788775-62818754 GCA_028551405.1 Uromys caudimaculatus
GGATACAAATTGGAAAGGAAGAAATCAAAATATCAATATTTGCAGATGATATGATCGTAAACTTACTCCACTAGAGAACTGCTGCAGCTGATAAACAACTTCAGCAAAGTGGCCAGATATAAAATTAACTCAAACAAATCAGTAGCCTTCTTATACTCAAAGGATAAACAGGCTGAGAAAGAAATTAGGGAAATGACACCCATCACAATAGTCACAAACAATATAAAGTATCTTGGTGTGACTCTAATGAAGCAAGTGAAAGATCGGTACGACAAGAACTTCAAGTCTCTGAAGAAAGAAATCGAAGAAGACCTCAGAAGATGGAAACATCTCCCATGCTCATGGATTGGCAGGATTAATATAGTAAAACTGGCCATCCTGCCAAAAGCAATCTATAGCTTCAATGCAATCCCCATCAAAATTCCAACTCAATTCTTCATAGACTTAGAAAGAGCAATTCTCAAATTCATTTGGAAAAACTAAAAACCAGGATAGCAAAAACTATTCTCAACAATAAAAGAACTTCTGGAGAATCAGCATCTCTGACCTCAAGCTGTACTACAGAGCATTAGTGATAAAAAAAACTGCATGGTATTGGTACAGTGACAGGCAGGTAGATCAGTGGAATAGAACTGAAGACCCAGAAATGAACCCACACTTATAGTCACTTGATTTTCGACAAAGGAGCTAAAACCACACAGTGGAAAAAAGAGAGCATTTTTTCAACAAATGGTGCTGGTTCAACTGGAGGTCAACATGTAGAAGAATGCAAATTTATCCATTCCTATCTCCCTGTACAAAGCTCAAGTCCAAGGGGATCAAGGACCTCCACATCAAACCAGATATTCTGAATCAAATAGAAGAAAAAGTGTGGAAAAGTCTTGAACAGTGGAAAAGTTCCTGAACCAATGTCTTATGCTCTAAGATCAAGAATCAACAAATGGGACCTCATGAAATTGCAAAGCTTCTGTAAGGCAAAGGACGCAATCAGTAGGACAAAAGTGCAACCAACAGACTGGGAAAAAATCTTTACCAATCCTATGTCCAATAGAGGGCTAATATCCAATATATACAAAGAACTCAAGAAGTTAGACTCCAGAGAACCAAATAACCCTATCAAAAAATGGAGAACAGAGCTAAACAGAGAATTCTCAACTGAGGAAACTCAAAGGGCTGAGAAACACCTAAAGAAATATTCAACATCCTTGGTTATCAGGGAAATGCAAATCAAAACTACCCTGAAATTCCACCTCACATAAGAACAAAACCTCAGGTGACAGCAGATGCTGGCGAGGATGTGGAGAAAGAGGAACATTCCTCCATCGCTGGTGGGATTACAGGCTAGTACAACCACTGTGGAAATCTGTTTTGCAGTCCCTCAGAGAATTGGACATAATTCTACCTGAGGACCCAGCTATTCCACTCTTGGGCATATACCCAGAAGATGCTCCAACATGTAATAAAGACACATGCTCCACTATGGTCATAGCAGTCATATTTATAATAGCCAGAAGCTGGAAACAACCCAGATATCCCTCAACAGAGGAATGGGTATAGAAAATGTGGTACATTTACACAATGGAGTACTACTCAGCTATTAAAAACAATGATTTCATGAAATTCACAGGCAGATGGATAGAACTTGAAAATATCATCCTGAGTGAGGTAACTCAGTCACAAAAGAATGACCATGGTATGTACTCATTGATAAGTGGATATTAGCCCAAAAGTTCGGAATACGCAAGATTCAATTCACAGCAACCGTTGGACTGATCATGAGTTCCCAGATGGAGCAGTTGGATAAGGGACTGAAGGAGCTGAGTGAATGTGCAGCCCCATGGAGGGAGCAACAGTGCCAACTGACCTGACCCCCCAGTGCTACAGGAGACTGGACCACCAACCAAATAATTCACATGGAGGGACCTATGATGCTGGCCACGTATGTGGCAGAGGAGGGCCTTGTTGGCCATCATGGGGAGGAGAAGCCTTTGGGCCTGAAGGTATTAGATTCCCCAGTATAGAGGAATGCCAGGGAGGGAAGATGGGAGTGGGTCAGTGGGTGGGGGAATAACCTCATAGAGGCAGGGTGAGGGGGGCATGGGATAGGGGGTTTCCAAAGGGGAGACCTTGAAAGGGGAAAACATTAGAAATGTAAATAAAGTATCAAAAAATGAAAAAATAAAAAAAAAGACTAAATTAAAGTTAAAATAATGCATTAATCTCATTTGGTGCTCAGATATATTTAGCTTTGACCTCATTCATTAGATGTATTCTGACTGTTCTTACCTGAAGAGTGGGGAAGTTCTTTGAGTTTGTAATGAAACAGTTCTTGCTGAGGTATGATGCATCTAACAGTAAAATAGACCGTGTTTGTACAGCTTAACTGAAATCTGAATTTTCCATGACTGAGGATTCTATACATTAGAGGTGTCCTATGACTGTGTAGAAGAGACATAAGCAAGAGGTTTTGTCTTAGCTCTACCTTTCTGGACATTTGTCACCAGATGCAAAGCCATCTGGAATTAGGCACAGAAGAGCTAAGAAACAGTCCTTGAAAGTATACTATGTTTCAGAGAATATGACTGATCCATGTGCTATGTAACATTACCTATGACTGACACATGTGTTAGGTAAGATTGTTTATGTCTTATCCCATTAATTTTCCTAATAATCCCATGAGGTAGTCATCAATTTTTTTTTACTGTGTAGAAGAAGCCATCAGGGTTAAGAGATGGTAGAGCAGGAATGAAACACAGCTCCTTCAGAATCCAGGGTCAACACATTGTTCCTTGTGGAATTATGGGGCCTAGGAATCAAAATGGCACATTAGACAAAGGTCCAAGTCAATGGATGAAATCCCATTCATTTCTCTCAGATTAGTGACAATCAGATTGTGAGAGTGAAAGGAGACTTCTGAGTCACTTAGTCATCAGATAAAGCCCTAGATTCCTTTTCTCCCAAGGGCCCTCCACTCCGTGAAGTAGGTGCTTATGTTCCTAATGGGTACTGGGTTTCTCATAGACTCAAAGGGGCTCTGTGTGCATGTGCTTGTATCAGTATGTGTGTTTTAGGGCCAACTATCCTTATGTCTTTTGGAGGTCTCTATATCACTTCAAATAGGTTACTTCTGTACTACCTTAATATGACTCCATGGCCCTCTGACCAATTTGAAATATGAGGTACTACTCTCCTCTTTGTGATAATGACTTTCAAATGGTATATTCAATCTGCAGGGATCTTTAGAGCATTTACTTTGAAAATGAATTTTCTGTGCCCTGTACTATCTGTTTATTCTTTTAAAGAAGTCCACCATTTTATTAAATCAGGGTACCATGTTGCTGTTAGGTGTAGAGAAGTTTAAAGAATTATAGTTCTTCAGTTTCTGAAAGACTCATGCAACATTATTAGAGAGGTAGAAAGAATGTAAGATGCAGAAAATAGGGAGAAAAGCTGTGAATTGCCATTCTTTTGACAGGATGGCCTTTGAATCATGAAATTACAACAGCTGCAGTGACTTGCCCTGGGCCTGCACAAGATCAGCCCTGTAATCAGTTAGTGTTGGATAGCAAGGGGACCATCGTGCCCTCTACATTACTCATTACTAATCTATTGGCTACTGACAGAGTCTGGGAGTGAAGCAGTCATCTTTCTCAGTTGTCTACCCACCAGTGAATCCATCGGACTCTAGTGGATAGTTCCAAAGCCATGGTCACAGGTTGGTTACAAAACAACAAAAAGACTTAGAAGTGGGAGGAGATTTGTAGGGAAATTGTGTGGAAGGTAACAGGAGTCATAGGGAGATAAGAGAAGGTGGGTGGAAATGAAAGTAATCCAAATGCATTATATACAAGTGTGGAAAACTAAAATTTTTTTTAGTATGCAACACTGGTACATATTACTCTTTCCTTTGTTGCACACACACATAAAAGTTTATTTGACTTACATAATCTTCAAGCACATCTTTTCTTTTTCTCTTTTCTTTCTTTTTGTTTGGTTTTGGTTTTTGATTGTTTTCAGGATAGGGTTTTTCTGTGTAGTCCTGGTTATCCTAGAACTCTCTTTGTAGACTAGAATGGCCTCAAACTTACAGAGATCCACCTGTCCTTGCCTCCTATGTGCTGAGATTAATGGTATCACCACCATACCAGTATACATCTTTTTCTTTAAGATTATTATCTTATGTGTATTTGTCAATGCTTGCATGTATGCTCATACACTACATATTTCTCTGGTACCTGTGGAAGCAGAAGAGGACTTCAGATCTCTTGGAATTGGAGTTCCAGTCTGTTCTGAATGAAACCCAAGTCTTCTATAAGAGCAGCAAGTATTCTTAGCCACTTAGCAATCTCTCCAACACCATCAAGTATACTTATTAAAGAAAATGAACAAAGATCTTTAGCAATTCTGACTGTATCACTTTCCTTGACAAGCTTGTTAAGTTTATGCCATAGCTGACTATTATAGTTGACTGTGGAGCAAGTGTTGCATGCTCCCTCTCTTCATTGCCAATTACTTAAGGTTTTCCTCTCTCTGAAATTGTAAGTGACCTGTTTGCTCTGGGGTGTGTGTGAAAAGTATGTTCTGTTCTGCACATCATCATGTAGCTTTACAGTTCGTTATTAATGTCAATTATATGCCTGCTACAGGGTTTTCCTCATGCATCATTCTGGCCATCTAGAGGAAGAATTATATCACAGGTCTATAATATGATCTCTACTCACCAAACAAGAAGGCCGAGGTTCACCAACTACCAAGTAGTTACACAGCTGTCAACCATCAAAGGTGGGGTTTACAAGATATATCCACATATGAAACCTTGAAATGAGCTTGAAGAAACATTTTAGGAGGGCATGTAGCTGTAAAAGTAGCTTTGGATTTTATTTGAACTGTAACTGCAGTTCTAGGGGACCTGATCCCTCTTTTAGCCTCCTCAGTTCTAGGGAAACTGATCCCTTTTCTAGCCTCCTCAGGCACTAGTAATGCATACATAGATGCAAGTGGAACATTCATGCCCATACAATATTTTTGAAAATTTAAGTATAAATCAGGGTCAATAAATATGGCTCACTAGGTAAAGGCATTTTCTGCGAAGCCTGGCACCTGAGTTAGATCCCCAGGACCTAAACGGCAAGGGAAAACTCACAATTTGTCTTCTGATCTCTACATGTTGACCCCACCATACTTGTAACTTAAAAAAAAGTAATTGAAACTCTAAATCTTTGCCTTTCAGAAGCTAGTAGTATTGGAGGTTTTGATCAGAGAAATAATGTGGTCTAGTCTCACTTTTGCAAAGATCCTTCCAGTCGCAATGTGTGGCATCATCTGAGGGAAGGAGAGGGCTGCAGCAGCAAGAGAGATAGGTGCCTGCAATATAGTTCAGGCAGTAGAGGCTGGAGCTTTGGACTGGGTTCTATATAGATGTTTAGAGAAGGGTCAACAGTATTTCCTAGGAGTTCAGACCTGCAAGCATCTGTGATCTATGTTCTTTCATCTAATGTTCCCTATGAAATGATGTCACAGCTATGCTCACCTCAAGGAAAGTGGAGTTCCTTACTTCAGGATTCTTAACCATCAGGCTTCTGCAAGAAGAATGTGTCAGTGCCTGGAGTGGGCAGGATGGAGCTTGATGGCTCAGGAGCATTTACTGCCCAAACTGTAGCTTGTAAAAGACTGCAGGTGTGTGGATATACTTGAGATTGGTAGCATAGCTGCTTCAGAGTCACTGGAAATTCACTGCGATCGTCTCTAACAATTTACCTGCAGGAATATGGATTCTCAGAATAAGATTGAAGGCCAGCTTTATGATCTCTGCTTTTGCTACTTACCAGGTCAAAATCAGGAGAAATTTTAATCCTTGGTAGCAAAATGGCTCATTTAAGACATTGTTTTACCATAATTTTAAAACTGAGAAAAAAACTTCCTGCAGTTAATGATTGCTGGACAGTCTTGATTACCCCCCAAAAATACTCTAGGTATGATGAGTCTAACATTAATTAAAAACTTGAGAATGGAGGTAAAAGTGCCTCAGCTTAAAGTGGTGGCAGCATCCTGGTCAAACTACTATAAGTTGGGGGGAAATGCTAAGTCAGTGGTTCTCAATCATTGTGACCCCTTTGGTGAGTCAAACCACCCTTCCACAGGGTTTGTCCAAGACCATTGAAACACAGATTTTTTTTTATACTTTATTTACATTTCAAATGTTTTCTCCTTTCCACATCTCCCCTTTGGAAACCCCCATCCTTACCCCCTCCCCCTACCTCTATGAGGGTGCTCCTCCACCCACCCACCCACTCCTGCCTTTCCTCCCTGACATTCCCCTATACTGGGGCATCTAACACTCTCAGACCCAAGGGCCTCTCTTCCCATTGATGGCCAACAAGGCCCTCCTCTACCACATATGTGACCAGCACCATAGGTCCCTCCAAATGCATTCTTTGGTTGGTGGTCCAGTCTCTGGGAGCACTGGGGGGCCTGACCAGTTGATAATATTGCTCCCTTCATGAGGCTGCAAATTCCCTCAGCTCCTTCAGTCCTTTCTCCAACTCCTCCACCTGGAACCCCACACTCAGTCCAACAGTTGCTGTGAATTGAATCGTGGGTGTTCCGAACTTTTGGGCTAATATCCACTTATCAGTGAGTACATACCGTGTTTGTTCTTTTGTGACTGAGTTACCTCACTCAGGGTGATATTTTGTTTTTTGATACTTTATTTACATTTCCAATGTTTCCCCTTTTCTGGGTCTCCTCTTTGGAAGCCCCCTATCCCCTCCCCATCCCTACCTCTATGGGGGAATTCCACCTCCCACCCACCCGCCCACCCATCCCCCTATTCCCACCTTGACATTCCCCTTTACTGGGGCCTCTAACATCCTCAGGCCCAAGGGCCTCTCCTCTCTCCCTGATGGCCTCAGGGTGATATTTTCAAGTTCCATCCATTTGCCTGTGAATTTCATAGTCATTGTTTTTAATAGCTGAGTAGTACTCCATTGTGTAAATGTACCACATTTTCTATATCCATTCCTCTGTTGAGGGACATCTTGGTTGTTTCCAGCTTCTGGTTATTATAAATATGGCTGCTATGAACATAGTGGAGCATGTGTCCTTATTACATGTTGGAGCATCTTCTGGGTATATGCACAAGAGTGGAATAACTGGATCTTCAGGTAGAATTATGTCCAGTTCTCTGAGCATCTGCTAAACTGATTTCCAGAGTGGTTGTACCAGCTTGCAATCCCACCAGCAATGGAGGAGTGTTTCTCTTTCTCCACATCCTAGCCAGTATCTGCTGTCACCTGAGTTTTTGATCTTAACCATTCTGACTGGTGTGAGGTGGAATCTCAGAGTTGGAAAACACAGATTTTTAAATTACAATTTATAACAGGAGCAAATTTACAGTTATGGGTATCAATAAAAAGACTTATATGGTTGGGGGTTACCACAGCATGAGCATAAAGGGTTGCAGCATTAGGAAGGTTGAGAACCACTATCCAGTGTATTCAAGCACCTCACTTGTCAAGCATCCTGTGACAGCAGCTTCGCACACTGCAGGGCATTGGTGGTTGTCCCTTGTGATCATGTGACCCACTAGGAATTGTGGCTGGTTACTACTGTTGTCCAGTAATGTGAGAGAGGATCATTCTGCTGATCTCTAGCACAAGAAAAGACCAAACCTCAGAATCTAAACGTGGTTTTCTACTAAATAGCTATGTATTTTATTCACATAATTACAACATAAAAATTAATAAGTTAAGTCTGGGACTATCTATACACATTATTTATTGCAAGTCCATGAAGTAGTTGTCATGCTGTTAGTGAAGTAATGTGAAGAATGACAGGCTCATTCAGTTACATTTCATTGACCTTGTGGGAATGATTTTCTGTTTTCCAGTACATGGCCATGACTAAGCACAGACATTGCATCAGCCTCTTAATTATTAAGTTCTTGGGGAGAGCATGAGAACCATGCACATGGATTTGTGCTAAGGTGATCCCTGCTCACTGTATCCTGAAATACTGCTATGTGATTTGGTTCCAATTGACAGCTCTGGGGTGTTTAAGATCTTAGGGTCCTCCTGACATTGTCTTCCAGATTGGTATAATAAACACTTCACAGAACTTGACCACACACTAGGCCCTTCAAATAACATTGGCCATAACCCTTTTCGCTTTTCCCCTGCCCTGGAGATTATTATCTCTGAAGCTGTACCTTTGTGTCATCATCTGTACCCTGAAGCAGGAATGTCCGATAACACCAGCAAGGGATGGGTGCCTCTGAATCACGCTTATCTCCACGGTGCTAATGAGGTCTCCACCATTTTAAAAACATTCAAAACAAATTGAAAGATGCCTTTTATTATTTTCCCAGGGCTGCGTCCAAAGAGGACTCTGCGCCTGGTGCTCTGGACTGCAGAGGAACAAGGAGGAATTGGTGCTGCCCAGTATTATGAGCTACATAAGGTAAAACTAGCCAGCATAAGCTGAAGACTAACATTTGTAATATCAGCATAAACCAAAAGCATTGGTTTAAATTTGGGTTTTAAAATCTTCCATAATTGTCTAAAAATTCTTAATCCTTTGTGGCCAGTTAAGTCTGGCAAATACCCAGTCCTGTCAGCAAGAGTGTCCTGGTGAGATGAAGATGCTATGTGTGGCTAAAGGTCCTTCTATTTCCTGATAATACTCATGGCCCTAGAAAATTCTCAGCGGAGTTTTGCTATTTTCTTAAGAGTCTTGATAATTCTGCTGTGCTCATACATGGCAGGAAGCGATAGATAACCATCGCCTTCTCACTGAGCCAAGCCCTCTGCCTTTGTGACACAAATCCTCCTGGAGGTCCTGAGATTTGAAGCTCTGACACCTGGAGTCAACCAGCAGCAGCATCTTCACGGTGGTGGGAGTGAATCAACCAGAGATCTCTGAAGTGGGAACACAAAGGACTGCCTGGTCGGATACTAAACCTAGGCATAGATGCAGTCTGAAGCAAGAAAGCTACTGTGGAAGATCATGGTTTTCTAATCTACAAACCTCCTTTAACACTGCAGATGGGGGGGGTCACTACAGAGAACAACTTTTAAAGAGTAAAACATACAAGGATGGGAAACCTTGAGAACAAGTTGAACATTAGCTCAAAGAGAAGCTATTTGAGTGTCCCCAGGTAAAAAGGGGAAGGAAGTATGTATATGTCTGCTGAGGAGGAGGAGGAGGAGGAGCAGGACAGGAGGAGGAGGAGGAGGAGGAGGAGGAGGAGGAGGAGGAGGAGGAAGAAGAAGAGGAAAAAGAGGAAAAAGAGGCAGAGAAGAAGGAGGACCAAACTTCTATTCCCAGCACCCACATACTAACTTATAATCTCCTTGAACTCCAGTTCTAAGGATCTGATGCCCTCTCCTGACCTATATGTGTACCAGACAAGCACAAGGTTCACAAATATACATGCAGACAAAACACCATACACATAAAAGAATAAATGTATAAGCAAATTGTAAGTCCCAGAAGTGGGGATAAAACAGGTTATCCACAGTGTCGGCAAGTGGCAACAGCTCACAGGTAACATCACAGTAGAAGTCCTTTGTCTTAGAACAGTGACAAGAAGTGAAACAACCCTTTCACATAGTGTTTTAATTGACAAAAGCTTATTCATTGCTCATATACCTTACATCAATAACTATTATACTAGTTTTAATAGAGCTCCCATTTTTCTCTATTAAATTCATAACAATTTACCTTCCACCAGCAACATAAAACCAAATACCAACTTGGCATGTTCTCAAAGTTCTTGATCTTTGCCAGCTTTGTAAGAAAAGGGAGAGTTCAGCATCCTTTCACATACTTAACAGTGATATTTACTGGCCCACAGTCTTGTGATGAAATTACAGTTTTACAGTATTTCCATATGATAATCTTTCTACTGTTCTATAGAGGAGGAAAATTTTGTATATTTTTTGTGGACTATATTCAACAGCAAGTATTTTGCACGGAGCTAGTGTACTGTTATAAAGCTACATCCACGGTCTTCTCATTCTTGTTGGGTAGCGTTTAACAGCACAGCTGGCTAAGCATACACGGGATCCACTGTGGAGGAAAACATATAGAAAATTATTGGCTTTTTTCCTTTTTGCTCCTCTGAATGTAATTTTATTTTCCACTTATAAAATCTATTCCTCAAAGAATATTCTAAAGAGATATTTTAATGAACATGTTTATGGGAGTAAAAGTAATATTATATTAATTATCATTTTCTTAGTAAATATGCCTTTATTTGCAATGTACTTTTATTAATATATACATATAAAATTAGATGCTAGGGAAAAATTCTTTGCCCAGACTGATTTTAAAAATTATATTCTGATTAATAGCCACCTTTACTTTATAGTTATGTTATCTTGTAAAATATTAGCATAATTATTATAATACCTGTTGAAATTTACTAAACGACTGGAAATTCATTAAGTTATTGTGAAATATATAAAACTACTTGTGTTTAGTATGTGAATTTTTAAATTCACATGGAATTTTATTACAATATCTAAAATGTTCTTTACAGAAGCAAACATTCCAGCAAAAAAGTTATATACATGGATTTCTGGCAAAAGCTAGTAGGTAAAATAATAGAAAACAGACAATTAAGTTTTTGCTATGACTTGACTAAATTAGTCAATCAGAATAAAACTCATATTAGTCATCTGCCCATCACTGTAACAAAGTATCAGTAATAATTAGCCTATAAGAAGGAATCATTTATTCTGGATCATAGTTTCAGAAATTTTGGTCCATGATTATTTGGTTCTGTTATTTCTTATTTTATGATAAGGTGGACAGAAGAACATCATGCAACCAAACTGCTTACACCTTATGGTGTTCAGGAAGCAAGAACAGGGAGCTCCTGTATGATAAGGCTCTCCTTTCCAAACCCCGCAAGCTATGAATACATAAATATGTTCATCAATTCATTAGGTCTTTATGGTCTAGTCACCTTCCAGACAAACACCTCATGACTCAGTATTGCTGCAGTGGGGATCAAGCCCTCAATACATAGGATCTGAGGAGACATTTAAGATTCAAACCATAACAAAAATCATTCCTAAGATCAACCCAGCACCTCTCTAACAATTCATAGCATAACATCTTATAAAGGATTTTTTCTTATTCTGATGGGTTTTACAATGTTATTTCCTAATTTCCAAGTTTTCTTTAATGTCTCTGTCTTTCATTAGCACATGAATATGAGAATTGTTTAAATGTATATTGTTTGTGGTTTAAGCTACTTATTCTAACATTTTATTGAGGTTTAATTAGAGGCTTCACATGGCTTGCTCAGTGTGCTTTCTTATAGAACCCAACACCACCAGCCAAGGGATAGAACAATGCACAATGGGGTTGAGCCCTCCCCTATTAATCACTAATTAAGAAAATGCTCTAAAGGCTTGTCTACAGTCTTATTTTATTGAAGCATTTTGTCAATGGAGGTTTCTACCTCTCAGTTGACTGTAGCTTATGTCAAGTTAACATAAAACTAGCTAGGCCATCTGGTAACCATCTTATGGATCAACATGAGCGTGCGCCCATAGGCTGCAAACACCCTTTATACTCCCTCAAACTGCCCTTCAGCTCCACCAAAGACAAATACTGGACTGATTTTTTTTTTTATTACCACAGATTGGTTATGCCTGGCTTTGATCTTCATGAAAATATAAGCATTTAGTGTGTAATCTCTAATCTGTATTCTTTCACTAAGCAGTTTGGATTCAGAATCCATCGGTGTTGCTTTATTAACAGGAATTGGCACATTTCTGATTAGTTCTTTGTTGTTTGAATCAACCCCAATTTCTATTTTTTCCTCCAGAAAAATAAATAGATGTTCTGTTGATGGACATTTGTGCTCTTTCCAGTGTTAGCTATCACAAATAAAGGTGATATGTACATTTCTGTAGAGTTATTTGGATAGACATATAATTTACTTTACATTCTCAGAGTACAATAGCTAGATCATATGATAGACTATGTTCAATTTCATTAAAAACTGCTAAGATAGGAGTTTAACAATTTCCATCCTCATCAGCAACATATAAGCATCCCAGCTGCTCCTATTCTCCCCAATATGTACTATGGTACCCTTTCCATGCTGGGTGATCCTGTAGGTATCATATTTTATAGATATTTGAAGGTATAATTCTGAAGGACTAGAAAAAAAGTTTTGCTTCTACTCTACTGGTTCTTTCTGCTCTCCTCATTCATTGCAATGAGACTGACTGTCTTGATTCTACTGTTCTATAATTTAGAGAAATTAAGGGCTTTTTTTATGCACATGAGTTTGGGGCATGGACTAGTTCCTTGTCTGTTGCTGTGCAAAATATCATGACCAAATCTAACTTATAGATCAGAGAGTTTATTTTGTTTTACAGTTGCAGAGGGAGGATCCATAATGATAAAGCAGGCAGGAAAGCAGGCTGCAGTAGTAAGAAGCTGGCTGATCATATTTAATGTGCACACAGGAGGTAGAGAGAAAGCAGGAAGCAGGAAAGCCTATATAATACTTAGATCCTACCCCTAGGAACATACTTTTTCCAGCAAAGCTGAACCTCCTAAAGGATTTATAACCCACTCACAGCATCATCACCTGGGAAGGAACCAGGTGTTCAAATGTATGAGCCTATACTAGAGAAGACATTTTATGGTGACAATTGATACTGTTTCCATGTGGAAGAATGCTTTGGCATAGCAGGTCATTGAATGGTGGCTGTTGAAGCCACAACTGACTCCCTACTAAGGGCACTAAGGTAGAGCAGGGTTGTGAGTATCCAATGAGATACTAGAAAGGAGAGTAACCTCTTAATGCTCAGCTAGACAGGATGAGAAAGCCTGCTAACAGGCCCTTTGCATTATTGCTTCTTGAAGAAGTGATTATTTAAAACATGACCTACTCTACAGGTTGAATCCAGCTCATGTTTACTAGAAGAAAATGTCACCATACAAGGAGCACAATATTGTGAATAAAAGTTGACTTGTGGAAGTGGAATCTAACTTTGTATTTTGAAAATAGGATCCTTTTCTCGTTTTTTCAAATCAATTAATCAAATGATAATTGCCCAGATGCTATTAGTCCAATCAGATTTTTATGGGAACAGAGTTACTCTCTTCCCTTCTCTTAGGAGGCCAGCATGTCACTTCTCATGTTCTAAAATGTACAAAGGATGGGGGGAACTAAATTAATTTCAACTGGATTTGATGGCATTTTGAAATCTCTTACATTTTAAGCAAAAAAAAAAATATGTTCTAGCATGATTGTTATTAGCAAAGTAAACTGGCCTTGAGAAGACTTCATTACATGAAGTAGCCCAATAAAATGGATTGATGTGTTCTAGTCTGGCATGAAAAATATTTAACCTTATTCTGATTTATTGCACCTACTTCTGGCAATTGAAACATGGTGTAATAAACACTGGTGTGTTCTGGTAGTTATTAATAAGGGCAATATTTTAAATAGGTTTTTATCAAATGAGGGATAGGATCGATAATCATTCTAAATACATAGGCTTATTTTAACTCTAACCACTTTAAGAACAGAAAAGGGTTGAAATGAATATATGTAATTATATTTAGCATTTCCTGTGTTTCTAGTGCTGAGAAACAAAATTTCTTCCTCACATAAATATACAAAAAAAAATCACCTACTTTTAGTAATAAAGTTTTTGCCAACTTTGTGACCCACATTAAGTTTCACAACTCACTTTAAAAGGGATATGTTACAAATCCAAAGAGACTCACTCACATTATCCAGACAAGTGTGCTTCATAGGCCTCAAAATATTTTTAATGTGGTCAGAGTAATACTACCAGAGTGTGACATCATTGCGCCCTTCTTCAGATCTAGGTATAAGAACAAAAATTTGATGTGTGTGGCCAGTATAATAGGTGAACTGTGTCACCACACAGTTTTCCCAGCATGATAATATTCCAAGCTCACAGCCATTCTCATCAGAAGGCACGGTTCCAGTCAGTGCTACTTGGCTTTTAAGTATCTTGTGTTTTTCGTTCAATGTCTAAGTATTTGCATTAATCAACCAAGCATATTGCAAAATTAGTTTAAATTTCCTTTATCTCAGTATGTTTTTTATCTGGACTTGTAGTTTTCACCTGCACATAATTGATATAGCACACCTGGGAGAACATAGTGATCTTGTAAGAATTTTGTATTTAATTTTCTTCTTTTAAAAAGAAAAGAAAATAGTAGTTTTAAATGCAACCACAGGCTGTGGCAGCTGGAATGGAATTGTACCCTATTCTTGGATTATAAGACATTACCTACAACTTGGGTAATATTTATATTACCTATTTTGGTTTCAGAGTATATGGAATTTAACTTAAGTATTGTTTTAAACTTACTATGTATAAAAAATAATATCCTGATTTCTCTACTTCACTTACTAAACCAAATAAAACAATTGACTCTTTTGTGACTAGCATAGCATCTTGTTTTTCTCTAGCTTTAAAGCCATGAAAAAGAACATTAGTTTGTATCCAGTCTGCTTAACTGGCTGGCTAGAGGCTGAATACAAGGCACAGATAATTTCTGCCACAGTGCCTCCTTATGCTTACCCAGGTCATGATCTGATCTGGGAAGGAACCAAAGCATTATCTAATCCATGAATTTCCCAAGAAAATCAAGTTGACATTCCAGGAAAAATCTGAAACAAGTGTCATGCCTTAGGCTCAAAAGTGACCCATATGGGTCAGCACATTTGAGAATAAATTACCCCTTTACATGTACTCAGGCCTCACTATGTCACAGAGGCAACAACCTACTTTGGAATCACCAACACAATTTTAATTTGCCTGAAGTTGTCCTCTACTGCCTGTCATCTAAACCACAGCCTCTGAAATTATGGGTCATTACTCCATATGGAGTTGCTTAAGTGAAAGTGGAGGTCATGAAAAATGTGGCAATAACAAAATGTTTCTAAGTGGGAAATGGCTGAAGACTAATGAAAGTCAAACAGTCCATAGCTTCCGGAACAGTCATCTGCAGCATGACTTTCCTGCCACGTTGGTTCTGAATATACAACACGCACACTTTGTACTCCAAATGACATCACGAAGGCAGCCAGAGACACATCAGCTCACACTGGACCCACTATAATGTTAGGAATAGCAGTACCAAGTTTTCTGCTCCCATAGGAGCGTGATGGTGAAAGCAAAAGCAATGTTACCCTATACCATTCCTCAACATGTATGTGTCAAATTAGCTAGTCTTTGAATTAGGCTATGTTATAATGTTTGATTTTTAAATTTTGCTATTTGAGTTTTATAAAACTCCATGCCTGTACCTGTGGAGACTAGAGGTTAACATTAAATATCCTTAAATTTTTGAGTCAGGATCTTACTTACTAACCCTGGATTTCACTGATTCAGTTGTAATGGTTCATTTGTTCTTTCTGACAACACATCCAGCTCTGAGGTTGCATGTGGGTTCTACCATGCTTGGCTTCTACATTGGTACTGAGGATCTGGCTCAGATCCTCATGCACTCTACCTACGGGATCATCTCCCTTCTCCTTTCACCCAAAAAACAACAACAATAAATGTTTTTCCTCTTCCTGTTCCTATTTTCCCTCTTTCCTCCACCTTAGGTTTTGTGGTTTGTTTTGTTTTTATTTTTGAAACAGGGCCTAGTCTAGAACTTGTGCTGCTCTGAGTCTCTGAGTGCTGTGATTGTAGGCGTGTGCCATTGTTTATCACCCGATATTTCTTTTTTTTTTAATTTTTATTTTTTGATACTTTATTTACATTTCAAACGTTTCCCCCTTTCCAGGCCTCCACTTTGGAAACCCTCTATCCCCTCCCCACTCTCCTTGCCTGTATGAGGGCATTCCCCCACTCACCAACCCGCCCACCCACTCCTGTCTTCCCACATTGGCATTGCCCTTTACTGGGGCCTCTGACACCCTCAGGATCAAGGGCTTCTCCTCCCCATGATGGCTAACAAGGACCTCCTATGCCACATATGTGGTCCGAATGATGGCTCTCCATGTGTATCCTTAGATTAGTGATCCAGTCTCAAGGAGCACTGGGGGGGGGGGGGGAAGAGGTGTCAGGCCAGTTGACATTGTTGCTCCATCCACGGTGCTGAAAACTCGCTCAGCTCCTTCAATCCCTTCTCCAACTCCTCCATCTGGCACCTCACACTCAGTCCAACATTTACTGTGAAGTGAAACTTGGGTATTCAGAACTTTTGGGCTAATATCCACTTATCAGTGAGTACATACCATGTTCGTTCTTTTGTGGCTGAGTTACCTCACTCAGGATGATATTTTAAAGTTCCATCCAATTGCCTGCAAATTTCATTAAGTCATTGTTTTTACTAGCTGAGTAGTACTCCATTGTGTAAATGTACCACATTTTCTGTATCCATTCCTCTGATGAGGGACATCTGGGTTGCTTCCAGCTTCTGGCTATTATAAATATGGCTGCTATGTACATAGTGGAGCATGTGTCTTTATTACATGTTGGAGCATCTTCTGGGTATATGCCCAGGAGTGGTATAGCTGGGTCCTCAGGTAGTATTATGTCCATTTTTCTGAGGATCTGCCAAACTGACTTCCAGAGTGGTTGTACCAGTTGCAATCCAACCAACAATGGAGGAGTGTTCCTCTTTCTCCACATCCTTGCCAGCATCTGCTGTCACCTGAGTTTTTGATCTTAGCCATTCTGACTGGTGTGAGGTGGAATTTCAGACTTGTTTTGATTTGCATTTCCCTGATGACTAAGGATGTTGCACATTTCTTTAGGTGCTTCTAAGCCATTTAAGGTTCCTCAGTTGAGAATTCTCTGTTTAATTCTGTTCCCCATTTTTCGATAAGGTTATTTAGTCCTCTGGATCCTAACTTCTTGAGTTCTTTGCATATATTGGATATTAGCCCTCTATCAGATGTAGTATTGGTAAAGATCTTTTACCAATCTGTTGGTTGCCGTTTTGTCTTATTGACAGTGTCCATTGCCTTACAGAAGCTTTGCAATTTCATGCGGTCCCATTTGTCGATTTTTGATCTTAAAACATAAGCCATTGGTGTTCTGTTCAGGAACTTTTCCCCTGTACCCATGTGTTCGAGACTTTTCCTGACTTTCTCTTCTATTAGATTCAGTGTATCCACTTGGACTTGAGCTTTGTACAGGGAGATAGGAATGGATCAATTTGCATTCTTCTACATGTAGACTTCCAGTTGAACCAGCACCATTTGTTGAAAATGCTGTCGTTTTTTCCACTGGACGGTTTTGGCTCCTTTGTCGAAACTCAAGTGACCGTAGGTATATGAGTTCATTTCTGGGTCTTCAATTCTATTACCTTGATCTCCCTGCCTGTCACTGTACCAATACCATGCAGTTTTTATCACTACTGCTCTGTAGTACAGCTTGAGGTCAGGGATGCTGATTCCCCCAGAAGTTCTTTTGTTGTTGAGAACAGTTTTTGCTATCCTGGGTTTTTTGTTATTCCAAATGAATTTGAGAACTGATCTTTCTAAGTCTATGAAGAATTGAGTTGGAATTTTGATGGGGATTGCATTGAATCTGTACATTGCTTTTGGCAGGATGACCATTTTTACTATATTAATCCTGCCAATCCATGCATGGGAGATCTCTCCAACCTGTGAAGTCTTCTTCGATTTCTTTCTTTAGAGACTTGAAGTTCTTGTCATGCAGATTTCTCATTTGTTTGGTTAGAGTCACACCAAGATACTTTATATTGTTTGTGACTATTGTGATGGGTGTCATTTCCCTAAATTCTTTCTCAGCCTGGTTATCCTTCGAGTATAGGAAGGCTACTGATTTGTTTGAGTTAATTATATCCGGCCACTTTGCTGAAGTTTTTTAATCATATCATCTGCAAATAATGATATTTTGATTTCTTCCTTTCCAATTTGTATCCCATCCTTTTGTTGTCTAATTGCTCTATCTAGAACTTCAATGACTATATTGAATAGATAGGGAGAGAGAGGGGGCAGTCTTTTCTAGTCCCTGATTTTAGAGGGATTGCTTCGAGTTTCTCTTCATTTAGTTTGATGTTGGCTACTGGTTTGCTGTATATTGCTTTTACTATGTTTCGGTATGAGCCTTGAATTCCTGATCGTTTTAAGACTTATCATGAAGGGATGTTGAATTTTGTCAAATGCTTTTTCAGCATCTAATGAAATGACCGTGTGATTTCAGTCCTGAGTTTGATTATTTCCTGCCTTCTACTCCTCTTGGGTGTCTTAGCTCCTTTTTGTTTTAGAGCTTTCAGGTGTGCTGTTAAGCTGCTACTGTATGCTCTCTCCAGTTTCTTCTTGGAGGCACTCAAGGCTATGAGTTTTCCTCTTAACACTGCTTTCAATGTGTCCCATAAGTTTGGGCATGTTATACTTTCATTTTCATTAAATTCTAGGAAGTCTTTAATTTCTTTCTTTATTTCTTCCTTGACCAGGTTATCATTCAGTAGAGCACTGTTCAGCTTCCATGTGTATGTGGGCTTTCTGTTGCTGTTGTTGTTACCATTGAAGACCAGCCTCAATCCACAGTGATTTGATTGGTGTCATGGGATTATTTCAATCTTCTTAAATCTGTTGAGGTTTGTATTATGACCAATAATATGGTCAATTTTGGAGAAGGTACCATGAGGTACTGAGAAGAAGGTATATTCTTTTGATTTAGGATGAAATATTCTATATTCTATAGATACCTGTTAAATCAATTTGATCCATAACATCTGTTAGTTTCACAGATCTGTCCGTTGATGATAATGGGGTGTTGAAGTCTCCTACTATTATTGTGTGAGGTGCTATGTGTGCTTTGAGCTTTAGTAATGTTTCTTTTATGAATGTGGGTACCCTTGCATTTGGAGCATAGATGTTCAGAATTAAGAGTTCTTCTTGGTAGATTTTTCCTTTGATGAGTATGAAGTGTCCTTACTTATCTTTTTTGATGACTTTTGAGTGAAAGATGATTTTATCCAATATTAGAATGGCTACTCCAGCCTGTTTCTTGGGACCATTTGCCTGGAAAATTGTTTTCAGCCCTTTACTCTGAGGTAGTGTTTGTCTTTAACATGGAGGTGCATTTCCTGAATGCAGCAAAATGCTGGGTCCTGTTTATGAATCCAGTCTGTCAGTCTATGTCTTTTTATTGTGGAATTGAGTCCATTGTTGTTAAGAGATATTAAGGAATAGTGATTGTTGGTTCCTGCTACTTTAGATGTTATTTTTATGTTTGTGTGGCTATCTTCTTTTGAGTTTGTTGAAAGATTACTTTCTTGCTTTTTCTAGGGTGTAGTTTCCCTCCTTGAGTTGATGTTTTCCATCTATTATCCTTTGTAGGGCTGGGTTTGTGGAAACATATTGTGTAAATTTTGTGTTGTCATAGATATTTTGGTTTCACCCTCTATGGTAATTGAGAGTTTTGCTGGGTATAGGAGCCTGGAATGGCATTTGTTTTCTCTTAGTGTCTGTATGAGATCTGCCCAGGATCTTCTAGCTTTCATAGTCTCTGGTGAGAAGTCTGGTATAATTCTGATAGGTCTGCCTTTATATGTTACTTGATCTTTTTCCCTTACTGCTTTTAATATTCTTTCCTTGTTTTGTGTATTTGGTGTTTTGACTATAACGTGATGGGAGGAATTTCTTTTCTGGTCCAATTTATTTGGAGTTCGGTAGTCTTCTTGAATGTTTATGTTTTCTTCTATAATTTTGTTGAAGATATTTACTGGTCTTTAAGTTGGGAATCTTCACTCTCTTCTATACCTATTATCCTTAGGTTCTGTCTTATCATTGAGTCCTGGATTTCATGGATGTTTGGGTTAGGATTTTTTGCATTTTGCATTTTCTTTGACTGTTGAGTCAATGTTTTCTATGATATCTTCCGCATCTGAGAGTCTCTCTTCTATCTCTTGTATTCTGTTGGTGATGTTTCCATCAATGACTCATGATCTCTTTCCTAGGTTTTCTAACTCCAGGGTTGTCTCCCTTTGTGATTTCTTTATTGTTTCTTTTTCTATTTTTAGTTCCTTGATTGTTTTGTTCATTTCCTTCATCTGTTTGATTGTGTTTTCCTGTAATTTTCCCTTTTGATTGTGTTTTCCTGCAATTCTGCATGTTTGATTGTGTTTTCCTGTAATTCTTTAATGCATTTTTGTGTTTCCTCTTTAATGACTTCTAGCTGTTTACCTGTGTTCTCTTGTATTTCTTTAAGGGAGTTATTTATTCCCTTCTTAAAGTCTTCTATCATCATCATCAGAAATGATGTTAAATCTGAGTCTTCCTTTTCTGGTGTGTTGGGGTATCCAGGGCTTGCTGTGATGGGACAGCTGGGTTCTGATGATGCCAAGTAGCCTTCATTTCTGTTCCTTATGTTCTTGCACTTGCCTTTCACCATCTGATTAACTCTTGTGTTAGCTGGTCTTACTCTTTCTCACTGTGGTTTATCTCTCCTGCAAGCCTCTGTGTCAATACTCCTTGAAGGCCATTTCTCTCTGAGAAGAATTTGGGTTGGAGAGCTGTGGCACAGGTTCAGCTCTGGGGTGCAGACAGAAACCAGAAGGATCTTGTCCCCAGCTCTCCCTTGATTCCTGTGTCCTGATGGCTCTTCAAGCGTCCCTCTTGATCCAGTGAGTTTGAACAGAAGTGGTGGTCTTTCCTGTGCTCGAAGATATGTCGGCACTCCTGGGATATCAGCTCTCTCCTGGCACTATTTGAGTATGGAGCCCTGTGTCACAGGATGAGCTCCCTGGGTGCTGAAAGAAACCAGAAGATCACTCCTCAGTCACTGTGTACTGGGAATCCAGGTGGGTCCCACTGAGCAGACAGACTTGTCCACAGTCCTGGGAGTCTGGCTTTCTCCCGGCACTATTTGGCTATGGAGCCCTGTGGCACAGGCTGAGGTCCCCAGTCACAGATGGAAACCGGAAGGCTCCTGTCCCAGGCTTTTCTTCAGTCCCTGTGTCCTAAGGGCCTGGGAGGCTAGCTTTCTCCTGGTGCTATTTGGCTATGGAGCCCTGGTGACCCAGGCAGAGGTCTCCCGCCACATAGGAAAACTGGAAGACTCCTGTCCCAGGCTTTTCCTCAGTCCCTGTGTCCCAAGGACCTGGGAGGCTAGCTTTCTCCTGGCGCTATTTGGCTATGGAACCCTGGTGGCCCAGGCAGAGGTCTCCCGCCACTGATGGAAACCCCACCCAATATTTCTTCAAGCAGGAACAGGATGCTCTATTCAGATAGTTAAATTTATTAATATGGTAAGACATAATTTTAAAAGTATATTTTTTCAAATGTTTACACATAGAGAAGGGGCTTAGAAAGAAACAAACACAACAGTATGTCCTGGCCCTTAATTCCTTACTATATCCCAGATTAAGTCAGGATTTTTTGTCTATATACTGTTTTGTTTTTTAATCCAAATTATTATCATTGGATAGTAGGAGAAAGTCTCTTCCCAACAGACCAGGAGAATGGTAGGCCTCCCATTAGTCAGTATCCCTCCTAGAGATGGCATGGGTGAATTTTACTTCTATTCTATGGATCATACAACTTCAGACTGCTCTGTCCAAAATGGCATGAGTCTCTGGATAGAATAGATCCCCACAGGCCTGCCTAAAAGTTAATGCTAGATTGAGGAGTTTACTCTCTACACTAAGGAGCAATGTCTGGATCCACCAGCATTGTTAAATCCAGGCTACTGTGAAGGCAGCAGCTCAGCCAAGGAAACATCAGTAGAATCATAGGGCCCAGTTCTGACCATAAGCTGTGGACCTGCCATAGACTTCTATCTTTCTCTCTGGAACTCTCTTAACAGTCATTCAAATGGGATTGAGCACCCAAGTCCTGTGGTACTGATCTGACCAACTCTATCAATGTTTCCTGATAGTGTTGATTGATGGATTTCTAACCTCCTTAGCAATAAGGCCTCATCTGTAATTCCTGCTCACTCACCTATATGTATATAATACATAGACACACACACTCACACATATACACACCCAGATACACATATTCATACACACACATCTACACACAGATACACACAGATACACAGTCACATACACACATTCACACACAGATACACACACAGATGCACATATACACATTCACATATACATTCACACAGATACACACAGATACACACACGTTCATATACACATATATACGTACTCACATACACACATTCACACACACACACCCCAACCACAAGATTAGAACTTTATTCCCCATTTTCTTTCAGAAGACTTTCTTCTTGTAGTCTGTTAAGAGATGTTTGCATACCATTTGCATTTACTCATTCTAGAAGCTGGGAGTTGCACACAGCAACTAGCAGTTTGCTGGCATCAGTTTCAGGATTATTTTAAAAGAGGGTTTCTCAAAACGAATTTCTAAAGAGCTTTTGTAACTGGCAAAGCAGAACATACATAAACAGCAATTCCCATTCAGAGAGCTTAACAAGGCCTCTCCACAAAGGCACACTGTGGCCTCACACTCAGAGTGATTTTCAGATTAAACAGTATTTCTGTCACTAGTTAAGGAGAGGGGTGTCATTTGCTCTCATGGATCCCTAGAGTTTTATTTAATAAAATTCATCCAACAAGTTAAAGGCACTGTCACAAGGACAAGAGTCAGGCCTGCTCTCCAGGTATGGACTGCAGGCTGATAGAATGTGGAATACCCCTCCATTCCACAGAGCTAAATGCTGTTTCCCCCTCCAAGCCTTATTATATCCCACAGAGTCAAATGGGAAGCAATCAGGCTGTTTTGTCATTTGAATTAGGAAAGGTCAAGGAATTAGAACT
Organism: Uromys caudimaculatus; assembly: GCA_028551405.1. Taxonomy (NCBI): domain Eukaryota; kingdom Metazoa; phylum Chordata; class Mammalia; order Rodentia; family Muridae; genus Uromys; species Uromys caudimaculatus. The sequence continues at coordinate 62,811,570 of CM052718.1, forward strand.
TAATAGTAGTCTGGGGGAAGTGCTTTGTGAAAATAGCCCATTTTCTCCCTATAAGAGAAAAATAATGTGCTCTACTCATTAGATCAAAAAATCAAGTAATATAGAATTTGGTTGGTAGCTAGACTTTTAGTGCAAGAGAAGCCATTCAAAATCTGATAGACTTTGTTTCCCCACAACTGTGAATCAAGTTCTCACTTTCACACAATGTCATCTGTGCCATCACTTCTGAATTACTCATCGTACACTTTCTCTCACTGACTGTATCAGTAACGAGGGTAGCTGCCAGATGGTGTGATGCAGTCCTGATTTCACACCTAAAGAAACAGAGTCTCATTGAGGTAAAGAAGGTACTCAAGGCTGCACAGCCCATTGAGTTCAGAGCCTGAGCATGAACCTAGCCCTCCTGTCTCCAGACTTCAGTCATAATGACTATCTTACTATTGGCTTGTCTACCATTCATCTTCAAATGTCTATCAACTTGCCATGGTGGATTGCATTGATGGATTCAGTGATACCAAATGTACAAGTGAAGAAGGGTCAAGGTACATAGTTTAAAACATAAGTAACACAGAATCTGTTCTTTACAATTTGAGAATAAAAGGCCCGGGGACACTGGGCAGAGGTTGTCCTGTTAATTCCTGGTGCATTGTTCTGGCATGGTTTCTGGGAAGGTTAAAAAACACTTGTGTGCATTTACTTATCATGTTCACTTTCAAAATCCTGATACAATGATTGAAAAAAAACAGCACACTTGGGCTTTCCATATAATTTCTTCCCAGTTTGGTGCATCTTACAAGTAAATTTATAGCTTAACAACAACAACAAAAAAATACAATTTGAAAATATCCCAAACCCTTGTCATGACCCAAAATTATTTCTTGCCATGATAAATGTTAAAATCATTGAACTATTTAAAAGTCTCTCTTCAGATGGGGACTCCCTCAGAATAGCACCTTAGGACATTCCGCTGTGTTTAGCTATGTAAGAAAAGTTACATGAGACAAGATACCAGTCATGTGTGAATGTGTGTTTAGATCTTTTGTGTATATATAGAACGTAGGTGCTCAATATATGAGCCACTCCTCAAACTGAGTTCATCTTTGTTCTTTTACTGTATTTGTGTGTGGAATACCCAGGATAGAAATATAACAGGACAGACTCGTGTCTGAGCTGTCTTTTAAAATCCCAAAAGCATATCATTGCATCAGCATTTTCTAACATTATCAGACATAGAGCATATCTCTGGCCAGTCCTATTTAATGTATGCCTATGACTTAGAAGATCAGAGGAACAATTGGAAAAGAAGGTAACTGTGTGTCTCCAAATGTTTCTAGACCCAGTGTCTAGAAAGAGAACCATTAGGAACTGGAGAGATGGCTCAGCAGTTAAGAGCACTGACTGCTCTTCCATAGGTCCTGAGTTCAATTCCCAGCAACCACATGGTGGTTCACAACCATCTGTAAAGGGATCTGATGCCCTCTTCTGGTGTGTCTGAAGATAACTACAGTGTATTCATATATATAAAATAAATAAAATCTAAAAAAGAGAGAGAAAACCATTGTGTGTGTGTGTGTGTGTGTGTGTGTGTGTGTGTGTGTGCACTTGCAAGTATGTATAGTCTAGTTCCATGACATTAAATGTATTCTTGTCACTGTGGCAAATAGCATTTGTCTATTACCTAAAACTTTCTCATGGATATCAGGCCAGGACATCAAGGACAACAGGACTTCCTGTTTCCTTGCTTCTGATTAGTCTCTGTTCTGTCTCTGGATTTGCTTACTCTAGGTAAGCAACGTGAGCAGAGTGGTACAGTGTATTTTGTGAGCAGCTACTTCATTCAACACCATGTCTCTAAGGTCATCTATCTACCTTGTGGCCAGTAATGGGACTTCTGTGTTAAGACTGAGCACTAGGGTTTGGACGTGTGAGGCTTTGTGATGGTCTTGTGAGAACTGTCCTTAGCCAATATTTTTTTGCTTGTCTGTTTTTGTTTTATTTTGGTTTGTTTTCGTAACAGTAACACCTGTGTTACTGCCTTAGTAGTTGCAATGTGAAAACTGCAAGGACAGACTGAAAGCTATGCAGTGAGCTCAGAATCACAAAAGAGAAAAAAAACCTGCACTTGCCATGATCACACGGGTGCTCACTCTTTTTCTGTGGTGGTTGTGATGAAGAGATGTCCCTGGTAGCTAGTACAGCCTGCCAAAATCTAATGCCACAGAAGGGGAAAGGCAAATGAGAACTAGAAGCATGATTCAGTAGCAGAACAACGCTTTGGCACCACAGACAGTAAGCTGATTGGCTTCCTAAGAATTTGGCAGGAAGGCTTTGGTCACCCATGTGATTTTTCTCTTCTCATTTTTGGGGTAATTGCCTTAATGTAGTACAGTGTGAAACCCTCTATTTAAAGATGCTTTTCTGAGTCATCAGCCCAAGAATAAAGCAAATGAAGAGAAAGAAAGAATATTCATTTATATACAAAGCTGCTACCTTCATGTCTTGAAAATATACTTAATGCCTAATTATCCTGACATTCCTATTATACAAAAAAGTTGAAAATATAAATATAATTTCTTAGCTAATTATTTCATTATATGCAAGTGGTACTTGTAAAGTAATAAATTCACAGTGCCTTTGTGAGAGCCAGCTATTGTGGCCCTTAATGTTGAAATTTTCAAATAAAATAAACTGCATTTTTCTCATTGACGATTCTGATTTGGTGGAAAAATGCCCTTTATATTTATGCATATATTATTATTATGCACACCTTTTCCAGCAGATATTTTATCATTCACATAAGATAATGATACTTACCTGAGTAAATTATTACTGACAGATATCCAAGAGATACCATGAGGTATTCATCAGCATCTCCAATGAGCAAATCTGTACCTCTCTCTTAAACATGATTCTCAGAGTTGCCTTATAAATGGTCATCTTACTTCTATTTAAATGAATTTTATTTTATATGTTCCAATTATACATTTCAAAGCTTGCCACTCTCCTAAAGGCCCAGAGTTTGGTTCCTAGCATCCACACCCACTGGCTGACACCCTTTTCTAGCTTCCACATGCATTCATACATGTGATATATACACACATGCACACATGACCATGAATTTAAAAATAAAAATAACTCTTTAAAAACCATACTTTTCTTGAAATAGTGAGGGAGCTATGGACAGATTATCTGGATTCAGGTGGGTTGGCCTGCTGCTATAAAAGGGACTATTTGGCCCCTCCTCACTCTCTCTGACTTTCTGACTTTCTTCTCTCTCTAATCCCTTTTTCCTTCTCTCCCCTTCCTCCTTTCCCCTCCATGTGTTCCTGACAGGTCTCCCCTTCCCTCTAGCTCTATTCTGAGTTGTACCCATGGTATTGGTGCTATCTCAGGGGAAGGGATTCCTCAGCATGGGCCAAGGCACCCCTTCCACCTCACCATGCCACAAAAACATCCTGGTCTTTTATAAAACACAACAGGGAGACCTCTCTGAAGACCTATTTCAGGCCACTAGTCTTTACTCCCAGGAGTAAATCAGGAATCTACACCAAACAGCTGTTGCTTCCAATTGGTCTCCCTCATGTAGAAAGAACAATATTCTGTATGCATGAATTTTTATGAAAAATTTTAATGACTTATTAGGATTTCAGGCTTAAAAATCAATGATCTCTGTTGACAGAAGTACAAAGAATTTAAGTGAGAATGCATTGGATTTCCCCAGTGAGAAACTTTTTACATGAACCAGCAGTGTAAGGACCAACTCACAGCACAGTTTGTTTCCTTACCTGGCATTTGGCAAATGTCCTGTGGAATACAAGACAGTTTACAAAATGTTAAAATTGGTGGAAAATGTGGATCTTATAATCAAAGCGCTGTGGGGCATGTTTATTGAGTTTTGTAGGAGTAGGAATAAAAGATACAAACTATCAGAAAAATAATACTCCCCCCCTTTTTTTAGAAAAGCATTTAAGTAGCCTCTTTTTTCCCCAATTTCCTGAAGATAATTTCAGCACATTATCTGGTCATAATTGTTTCCTTTCCCTCCCAAAGGTACTCTTCCTGGGATATGATTTAATATTCTAGTTATGAGTCACTTTACCTGATATTAATCATAAGTCTCAATAGAACAAAGTAAGCATTTGGTATACCTTTGAATATATGCAAAATAGTTTCAGAATCTTCAGAGAAATTGCTCCTTTGCTAAAGATGACAGGAACCTAAGAAAGATCAGGTAGTTGACAAGCTCTTTCATCAATTTTAGAACAGAAACAAGACCCCAATTCACAGTGTCCAGGGCAGAATAACTCTCAATATAACAAAAATAAAAATAGCAACAGTTATTTTTTCTTATTAATAAAGCTACCATTCAACCATCAGAGAACTATGTCCACTGCATATGCCCTGAACCACTTAGGCAGTGAATATATAAAATAAAAAGCACAATGGTATAAGGACAAGAACATTATTAAAAATCAGCTACTTGATTTTTTTAAGCTGAATTTATAGTCATTGTATGTGTGATGTTTAAACTTTATTAAATAACTTTCTGATTAAACTGTTGCCATAAATTCAATGTGATGAACATGTAAGTTTATTTTTGCAGCACACCTAACATGTCATGAAAATATCTGTGGTATCTGTAGCTGACAAAGTGACAAGTTCTCTGTAGTTTGTTGCTAACCTCCATAATCTAAGGAAATTCTAAGAGCCCATTAATTTGAAAAGGGGGTGTCCCTTGCAGTACTTGGAGGGAAGAAAAGGGAGAAATGATGTAATTATATGGTAATCTCAACAAATTATATTAAATAAGTCTAAATTCCTGTTGCAGTTTAGGAAAAATAAATGTATAAGTATTTCAAGTTCCCAGACCTGCTTCAGATCTATGAACTCCCAAACACAGCCCAGTTTATAACTATGAATAATCTGCCATTTTACAAATAAACCAAGGCTAGAGTAGCTAAGTAACTTGCCTCTTGTTTTTTCATCCCCTGGCCAAGAAGCACATGAAATGTCATTAGAACCTGCAAATCCTCATGCAGGGTAGCACTTGCTGCTGCTTAGCAGTCACAAGGGACATGAGAATTTCAGTGTCCACTCTATCCTGAGGTCAACCACCTCTTAGAGTGATTACTCACACATCTAGCCTAGTTATCTGTAGTCTTAAAACACCAGGGACACTGGATGAAGGAGGCAGAAATGCAGGAAGGACCAGGGCAGTGTAGGGGCTTGAGTTATTCTTTAGTTTCCCTCACCTTGGGCTTTTCTTCCTCTAGACTCCAAAATGCTCCCCAGGTAGCTTCTCAGAGCAGCCATTATTTCTAGCACATTTGAAACTGTTTTCTACCTTAGCTACTTTCTCTTCCTCCCTTCTGATGATTGCCATTTCTGTTTATTACTGTTCTCAGAGAAGGGAAATTGTTTTTCCTCACCCCCTTAGCTCCTTGCAAAACCTATTTGGATCTCTCCCTGTAATCACTATGATTCCTTAGCCCCCTTTAATCTAAAACACACCTATTAAGTTATCTTAACTCTTTTCAAAGTCAAATTGCCTCCTCTGTTTATTATTTTCCTTCATTTTGCCTGACTACGTTAAAACTCAGGGACTATGAAAAGCAATTGTAAAAGTTCTCTGTGCTCCCAGGATGTATTTATTGGTTCCTGTAATTGAGTCTTGCTGATTATGCTGAGTGTTAAGAGCCTCATGTTGTACCAACTTTAACATAACGAAACATAAGGTTTAAAAATGTGTTTTTAATATTTTTAAATTCCATTTAAAATTTCTCACAGCAGTTCATTTCCTATTGCTTATCACCCTGCTCTCCTGTGAGTGGAAGACATTTCATTTCAGTAAATCGAACACAGGTTCAACTCAGGTGGTGAAATAAAGACAGGGTCTGTGCCATGGTCATGCTTGATCCAGACTTCACCTAAGAAGGAGATTATAATTGCTGCTCAGCCTCCAAATAAGATTACCTTATCATTCCCTTATTAAAAGGGCCGTACAAATTTCACTTGTGTTTTGATAACTTAGGACCATTTTTAGAGGCAACTTCACACCAAATAGCTTACATAAAGTATTTTTACATAATTGCTTTCAAAATATATTATTTTTTATTCTAAGAAAATATTAATTCCTTCTCATGTGATAACATGTGACCTCTCATGTGCCTTTGGCTAGTTTTCCACAAAGCAACATCTTTTAAAACTCTAAAAAGGAGGTTGACAGCATCTCAGACAACCCAGGACATTTTCTTTTTTTTTTTTTTTTTTTTTTTTTTTTCTGTTAGAGAATATTTATTTTTATTTATCAGTAAGGATTCAGAGAAGAAGATAGTGTTTTTAAAGATTTCCCCATTTTTTTTTTAAAGGTAAGATGAGGCTGTACAAGTGGCTTCCTGTTCTTCCAGGGGCTCAAGTTCCCTTGCACAGTTCCTTGTCTATGAATCCATTTCTTTGATAGGTGCAGAATGGAAGTCTTTTGTTATCTCTTTTTAAAAAGTTAGTTTCAACTGACTCATGCAGGTCTGTTTAACCTTACATCTTACAGGAGAAACAAAAGTTATAATCTGTTGAATAAATCTCTTCTTCTATGGCTTCAGCATAAGATCGCTGCTAGAACTTTTGAGACTTCCTAAAAAGGGGAAAGATGATGGTCAAGTTTTCGAGTAGGTGCTAAGAGGAGTGTGGATTTGCAGTCTGTGAGGTGACTTCGGGACACAAAGAGAAACCCATCCACAAATATCTGGGAAGTGGTTATAAATATGCGCGACAGCGTTGAGGTATATATTTCAACAGGTTTTGGGTGTAGGCAATAAATATCTTTTTTTTTTGTATTTATTTATTTATTTATTTTTCCTATTTTTTTATTATTATTATTTTTGATGCTTTATTTACATTTCCAATGTTTCCCCTTTTCTGGGTCTCCTCTTTGGAAACACCCTATCCCCTCCCGATCCCCGTCTCTATGAGGGAATTCCACCTCCCACCCACCCACCCACCCAGCCCCATATTCCCACCTTGACATTCCCCTTTATTGGGGTCTCTAAAATCCTCAGGCCCAAGGGCATCTCCTCTCTTCCTGATGGCCATGGAGGCCATCCTCTGCCACATATGTGGTCCAAACCATGGGTCCATACATGTGTATTCTTTGGTTGGTGGTCCAAACTACAGGACGACGGGGGGGGG
>CM052718.1:62819254-62833118 GCA_028551405.1 Uromys caudimaculatus
TTTGTTAATTTGGATTCTGTCTCTGTGCCCTCTGGTCAGTCTGGCTAAGGGTTTATCTATCTTGTTGATTTTTTCAAAGAACCAACTCCTGGTTTTGTTGATTCTTTGTATACTTCTTTTTGTTTCTACTTGGTTGATTTCAGCCCTGAGTTTGATTATTTCCTGCCTTCTACTCCTCTTGGGTGTATTAACTTCTTTTTGTTCTAGGGCTTTCACGTGTGTTGTTAAGCTGCTAGTGTATGCTCTCTCCAGTTTCTTTTTGGAGGCACTCAAAGCTATGGGTCTTCCTCTTAACACTGCTTTAAATGTGTCCCATAAGTTTGGGTACGTTGTACTTTCATTTTCATTAAATTCAAGGAAGTCTTTAATTTCTTTCTTTATTTCTTCCTTGACCAAGTTGTCACTGAGAAGAGCATTGTTCACCTTCCATGTGTATGTGAGCTTTCTGTTGTTATTGTTGCCATTGAAGACCAGCCTTAAACCGTAGTGATCTGATAGGATGCATGGGAGTATTTCAATCTTCTTGTATCTGTGGAGGTTTGTTTTGTGACCGATTATATGGTCAGTTTTGTAGAAGGTACCCTGAGGTGCTGAGAAGATGCCATATTCTTTTGATTTAGGATGAAATGTTCTATAGATATCTGTTAAATCCCTTTGGTTCATAACCTCTGTTAGTTTCACTGTGTCTCTGTTTAGTTTGTGTTTCCAAGATCTGTCCACTGATGATAGTGGGGTGTTGAAGTCTCCTACTATTATTGTGTGAGGTTTTATGTGTGCTTTGAGCTTTAGTAAGGTTTCTTTTATGAATGTAGTTGCTCTTGCATTTGGAGCATAGATGTTTAGAATTGAGAGTTCTTCTTGGTAGATTTTTTCTTTGATGTGTATGAAGTTTCCTTCCTTATCTTTTTTGATGACTTTTGGGTGAAAGTCAATTTTATCCGATATTAGAATGGCTACTTCAGCCTGTTTCTTGGGACCATTTGCCTGGAAACTTGTTTTCCAGCCCTTTACTCTGAGGTAGAGTTTGTCTTTATCCTGGAGGTGTGTTTCCTGTATGCAGCAAAATGCTTGGTCCTCTTTATGGATCCAATTTGTCAGTCTATGTCTTTTTAATGGGGAATTGAGTCCATTGATGTTAAGAGATATTAAGGAATAGTGACTGTTGGTTGCTGTTATTTTCGATGTAACTTTTAGGTTTGTGTGGCTATCTTCTTTTCAGTTTGTTGAAAGATTACTTTCTCGTCTTTTCTATAGTGTGGTTTTCCTCGTTGAGTTGACGTTTACCATTTATTACGCTTTGTAGGGTAGGGTTTGTGGAAACATATTGTGTAAATTTGGTTTTGTCATGGAATATTTTGGTTTCCCCATCTATATTAATTGAGAGTTTTCCTGGGTATAGCAGCCTGGGTTGGCAGTTGTGTTCTCTTAGGGTCCTTATGAGTTCTGCCCAGGATCTTCTAGCTTTCATAGTCTCTGGTGAGAAGTCAGGTGTAATTCTGATAGGTCTGCCTTTATATGTTACTTGACCTTTTTCCCTTACTGCTTTTAATATTCTTTCTTTGTTTTGTGTATTTGGTGTTTTCACTATAATGTGACAGGACGAATTTCTCTTCTGGTCCAATCTGTTTGGAGTTCTGTAAGCTTCTTGTATATTTATGTTCATCTCTTTCTTTAGGTTAGGAAAGTTTTCCTCTATAATTTGTTTAAGATATTTGCTGGTCCTTTAAGTTGGGAATCTTCACTCTCTTCTATACCTATTATCCTTAGGTTCTGTCTTCTCATTGTGTCCTGGATTTCATGGATGTTTTGGGTTAGAAGCTTTTTGCATTTTGCATTTTCTTTTACTGTTGTGTCGATGTTATCTATGGTATCTTCTGCTCCTGAGATTCTCTCTTCTATTTCTTGTATTCTGTTAGTATAGCTTACATCAATGGTTGCTGATCTCTTTCCTACGTTTTCTAACTCCAGGGTTGTCTCCCTTTGTGATTTCTTTATTGTTTCTATTTCTATTTTTAGCTCCTTGATAGTTTTGTGCATTTCCTTTGTCTGATTGTGTTTTCTTGAAACTCTGCCTGTTTGATTGTGTTTTCCTGTAACTCTTTAATGGATTTTTGTATTTCCTCTTGAAAGGCCTCTAGTTGTCTATCTCTGTTCTCTTGTATTTCTTTAAGGGTGTTAGTCATTTCTTTCTTCACGTCTTCTATCATCATCATGAAAAATGATTTTAAATCTGAGTCTTGCTTTTCTGGTGTGTTGGGGTATTCAGCACTTGCTGTGGTGGGATAGCTGGGTTCTGATGGTGCCAAGTACTCTTGGTTTCTGTTTCTTATATTCTTACCCTTGCCTTTTGCCATCTTATTAACTCTGATGTTAGCTGATCTTACTCTTGTCTGGTTGTGGCTTGCCCCTCCTGCAGGCCTCTGTGTCAATACTCCTTGAAGACCAGCTCTCTCTGAGAGGTGTTTGGGTTTGGAGAGCTGTGGCACAGGGTCCGCTCTGGGGTGCAGAAAGAAATCAGAAGGATCTTGTCCCCAGCTGTCCCTTGGTTCCTATGTCCTAATGGCTCTGCAAGGGTCCCTCTTGATCCGGTGAGTTTGAACAGAAGTGGTGATTTTGCCTGTGCTCAAAGGTCTGTCAGCACTCCTGGGATACCCGCTCTCTCCTGGAGCCTTGTGGCCCAGGCTGAGGTCCCCAGGAACAGACCCCTGGTAGCCCAGGCAGAGGTCTCCACCCACAGATGGAAACCAGAAGGTTCAGAGGTTTCTCCTGCCCCCGGGTTCTCAGGCCCTTGATCTCGCCGGATCCGGGCGGGTCTGGGTGAGAGGTGTTGCTCCCCTTAACCCTACTCATGGGTTTTCCAAGCTCCTGGGAGGGTAGCTTTCTCTGGCGCTCATTGGCTATGGACTCCTGGTGGCCCAGGCAGAGGTCTCCACCCACAAATGGAAACCGGCAACCCAGGACATTTTCATCATCCATAGAGCTTCTCATGTTGGCCTTTGTAGATGACTTTTCTCTGATACTTTTTCTTTCTTTTTATTGTGCTTTTGTTTTATTTTTAAATTTATCTTTGTCTGACACATAAAAACATACAGTCATACTTACCAAGGGGGTAACACGAATGCTTTGATACATGGGTGAGAAACATAATATTTAGATATGGGTAAAGTCCTTTCTTCTCAAACACATCACTTTTTATTAGTGTAAGAACCTTTAAATCCTTTCTTGTGCTCTCTAGGAAGACATAGAATATGCCTGATAACACAATTGCCTGTGACAGTGGCTTACCAGGACTTCCTACCTCTAGCTAACTTGTAAGCACCCACTGGTCACCCTTGCCATTCTGTGCTCTCTCCTTGATCCTCCCAACCTACAGATATCGCAATTCTGTTCCCAAATTCTGTGAGTAGAAGGACTGATTTTTAGCATTTATAATATGCTATCAAACCATATATATTTTAGGACCTTTATAAAATACACAGCAAAGCTTGAGAACTGTGGCAGGAAAGGACAGTTAAAAGATTGAAAAGTTGTCATTGTCACCTGATCGCCAAGATCCAACATAGGACTTGCTTTGGTGTTCATGATGACTAGGCTTATATATATGAGTATATCCACATGCATATGCTTAGATATAAAAAGATGCATGCATACATGTATTTCTTCTTACTCTCAACACATATCCTCTCATGCCTCCTAAGTGCCAGACATTATTTTACGTTTTATACTCCTCTTGGTATCCAGTCAAGTAAAGACTGATAATAAAGTGGCTAGATAAGTCAGAGACCACACAGAGAAGGATGAGTACTGAATAGAAGAGAAAGACAAAGCAGGAAGAGGGATATTGGAGGATATTTGACCATTGATAGAGGGTCATGAAGAAGAATTTGTGCAGTGGTGTTGCCAGAGTAAAGACAGAAATATGGCTGCATGGAATCCAGAAGAGAAGAGTCGAGAGAAATCAACAGGCTGTGGCAAGGATACTGATGGAGGACTATGCTTGGCACTCAAGAGAACAGGGAGGAAGCAGTGTGCTTACAGTGGAGCAGAGAAAGGAAAGAAGCAGGAAGAGGGGTCACTAATAAAAAGCAGCTGGGTCTAGTCAAGCCTCCTGGACCACTTCTCTGAGTGCCTCCTGGAACATTTCTCTGAGTTAGATTGAAAGAGCTGGAGACTCCTGAGCAGAGTAGAGTCATGAGCTATTCTACAACTGGTCAAATGATGGCTCTGCTGCTGGGCTGAGAATAGACTGAAGGGTTCAAGAACTGAAGCAATTTCACCATGACAACTGTAGCCACTGGCCCCTAACAGTCATCAGATAGACCAATTTGTCCCTTTCAAAAGCCAGCCAGTTTCCTTGGTTAGGGATAATCTTAAGGATAACTTGCTTGTTCTCTTTTTAGTATTTTCAATACTTTATAGACAACCTGTGGCTTCTTGAATTATAAACCAAATAACTAGCAACACTGTCCTCAGATTCTTCCCTAATCATGACATCCCTTCCATTCTTTCACTGAAGAAGCCTGAGAATCAAAAACTAATTTGGGAATTTCAAGATTCAGTGTTCACACATGTGCTCAACAGAGAGGAATGGCTGCATATGAACAAAATTAAGCCTGACTCCTTAATTTATTTATTGATAAAATTCTAACTTGCCCACCCAGCCAATTTCTATCTAAACACATATATCTTCTTTGAAGTAGTAATATGAAATATTTACTCATTCAAACCCTTGTTATTGAGCACATGTGTTATCGGTGTTGTTACACACTCCTTGGAGTATTATTACAAGACCTACATGCTCCTAAATTCTTCAAAATTGCTTATTTAATTATCTTGCAGTTTATCCAGTACATCATATGGTTAGTAGGCTATGTTTATCTGGCCACTTGGCTAGCTGGTCAGTCTGAGGTGGCCTCACTTGTATATATGAACAATGGAGCTGACTGTCAACTAAGCTGTTCTTCCCACGTGATATCCCTCCCTAATGCAGTTTCTGTACATATCTGTCATGTGACTACTGCATAAGATGAAGCCTTCTTGTTGTGGACTTTCTACTATCACATAAAACGTGTTCAAGTCACAAGCTTCTTGAGGTAGGCTGTCTATTGTCATGTGTCATCAGAGTATATTGTTAGAAAAAGTCAGAGGGCTATCTTGGATAAAGGTCTGGCAAGAACATTCCAGAAAGATGGAACGAAGTGGGGAAAGGAGAGGGATGAAAGGAGGGAGGGAGGTGGAGAGAAAGAGGAGGGAGGAAGGAATGGAGCATAATAAAAGAGAATTCTTACTGTTCAAGGAGAAAAGGAAGGCTGAGTAAGAAAGTAAAGAATACTATTAAAAGCAATGGTGGAAGCCTTATTTCACGAGAGACAGTCAGAAGGTCTAAGAGATGACATTGTCTAAAGGACAACATCTAGCCCTTCCACCCGGTCCTTTCTGCTGGGACAGACTGCTATCTAGTCTGCTCCCCTGAAGGCACTACATCCTGAGGTAGCCCAGGAGATCTGCTGCACTCAGAGCATTTGGTAAGAACCCTCCTGAAGTCCCACAGCTGTAACTGGGATCCCAGTGGACCTGGGACCCATCACCCCTCAAAACCCTGCCCGCTGAATACCACTCACCTTCTGCCTGGTCCTTCTGCTGTGACAGACTGCTAGCTAGTCTGTTCCCCTGAAGACACCACATCCTTAGGCATCTCAGAAGATCTGCTGCACTCAGGGCATCTAGCACCACAGCCTGAGTCATCCCAGGAGATTGACTGCACTCACAGTAACTGACACCACAGCGAGAGCCATCCCAGGAGATCCTCTGTACACAGGGCAACTGGGCAACAGAAACCACAGTCTGAAGACCTTCTGGGGGCTCTGTGGCATGCAGGACAACTAACCCAACAGACTGAAAGCCTCCCTGGAGTTCTGTTGCACACAGCAAAACAGAACCTACTGTCCATACCTCCCCCCCCACCCCCCAGAACAGCTTCACGCAGAACAACAGCTTGACTGCTCCTCTGAAGACTCAACAGTCTGAAGGCTTCCCAGGAGATCTACTGCAGGTCGACAGATCAGCAGCTTCTCTGCCCCTCTGCAGGCACCACAGGAGGTCTGCTACAGCTAGGGATGCAGGCTTATCAGGAGTCCTGACGCAACCCAGGGACAAAAGAGACAGACTCCAGACAGAGTCACCCAGACAAGCAAATGCCAGGAATAACTAGATGGCAAGAGGCAAGCACAAGACTATAAGCAACAGAAGCCAATATACATGGGTATCATCAGAACCCAGTTCTCCCACCATAGCAAGCCCTAATATACCAACGCACCTGAAAATCAGGAAAATCCAATCTCATGAAGATAATAGAGTCCTTTAAGGAGGATATAATTAACTCACTGAAAGAAATACAGGAAAACACATGTAGACAGGTAAAAGCCCTTAAAGAGGAAGTAAATAAATCCCTTAAAGAAATATAGGAAAACTCAATCAAACAGGTGAAGGAGTTGCATAAAGCCATCCAGGACCTAAAAGTGGAAGTAGAAACAATAAAGAAAACACAAAGGGAGTCACACCTGTTAATGAAAAACCTAGGAAAGAGGTCAGGAATTACAGATGTAAGTATCACCAACTGAATATAAGAGGTAGAAGAGAGAATCTCAGGTGTAGAAGATACCGTAAAAGAGATTGACACAACTGTCAAAGAAAATTCAAAACATAAAAAAACTCCTAACCCAAAACATCCAGGAAATTCAACACACAATGAAAAGACCAAATCTAAGAATAATTGAAATAGAGGAGAATGAAGATTCCCAGCTCAAAGACCTGAAAACAACATCAACAAAATTACAGAAGAAAATGTCCCCAACTTAAAGAAAGAGATGGCCATAAAGGTACAAGAAGCCTATAGAACACCAAATAAATGAGACCAGAAAAGTAATCCTCTCATTGTGTAATAATCAAAACACTAAATGCACAGAACAAAGAAAGAATATAAAAAGCTACAAGGGAAAATGGCCAAGTAACACACAAAGGTAGACCTATCAGTTTGACACCAGACTTCCCAACAGAGACTATGAAAGTCAGAAGAACCTGGTTAGAGGTGATGCAGACTCTAAGAGAACACAAATGCCAGTCCAGGCTAGTATACCTAACAAAACTCTCAATCAACATAGATGGGGAAACCAAAATATTCCAGGAAAAGACAAATTCAAACAGTATCTGTCTACCAATCTACCCTACAGAGGATCCTAAAAGGAAAACTCCAATACAAGGAAGGTAACTACACCAAAGAAAAGACAAGATATTAAGCACCTCACAACAAAGCCAAAAGGGGAGAACCACAAGCACATAAAGCCATCTATATAAACAAACCTAACAGGAACCAATAGTCATCTGTCTTTAATATCTCTCAATATTAATGGGCTCAACTCACCTATAAAAAGACATAAGCTAACAGACTGGATACACAAACGAGATCCAGCATTTTGCTGCATACAAGAAACACAACTCAATAACAAGGACAGGCACTATCTCAGAGTAAAAAAGGTGGAAAAAGGTCTTCCAAGCAAGTGGTCCCAAGAAACAAACTGGAGTTGCCATCCTCATATCCAATAAAATAGACTTTCAACCAAAAGTTACCAAGCATGATGAGGAAGAACACTTCATATTCATCAAAGGGAAAAATCCACCAAGAGAAAGTCTAAATTCTGAACAATTAAGCTCCAAATGCAAAGGCACCCACATTCATAAAAGAAACTTTACAAAAGCTCCAAACATACATTGACCCCACACAATAATAGTGGGAGACTTCAGTACCCCACTCTTACCAATGGACAGGTCATTGAAACAGAAACTAAAGAGAGACAGAGTGAAACTAATAGAGGTTATGAAACAAATGGATTTAACAGATATCTACAGAACATTTCACCCTAAAACAAAAGAATATACCTTCTTCTCAGCACCTCATAGTACCTTCTCCAAAATCGACCATATAGTTGGTCACAAAACAACCCTCAACTGATACAAGAAGATCAAAATAATCCCACACATCCTGTCAGATCACTATGGCCTTAGACTGGTCTGCAGTATCAGCAAAAACAACAGAAAGCCCACATACATGTGGAAAGTGAATAACTCTGTACTGAATGATAACTTGGTCAGAGAAGAAATAAAGAAAGAAATTAAAGACTTCCTGGAATTGGAAATGTTGACACATCATACCCAAACTTATGGGACACAATGAAAGCAGTGCTAAGAGGAAAATTCATAGCACTAAGTGCCCTGGTAAAGAAACTGAAGAGATCTTACACTAACAACTTAACATCACACCTGAGAGCTCTAGAAGAAAAAGAAGCAAATATACCCAAGAGGAGTAGAAGGCAGGATATAGTCAAACTCAGAGTCAAAATCAATGAAATAGAAACAAAGAGTACAATACAAAGAATCAACAAAACCAAAAGCTGGTTCTTTGAGAGAATCAACAAGATAGATAAACCCCTAACCAAATTAACTAAGAGCCCAGAGACAGTGTCCAAATTAACAAAATCAGAAATGAAAAGGGAGCCATAACAAAAATGGAGGAAATAAAAAAATCATCAGATACTACTACTCAACAAAACTGAAAAATCTAGATGAAATGGATGATTTTCTAGACAAATACCAAAGTTAAATCAAGAGCAGGTAAATTATCTAAACAGGCCCATATGCCATAAGGAAATAGAAGAAGTCATTAAAAAACCTTCCAACCAAAAAAATCTCAGGGCCAGATGAATTTAATGCAGAATTCTACCACACCTTCAAAGAAGACCTGTTACCAGTATTCCTCAAATAGAAACAGAAGAAACACTACCTAATTCATTCAATGAAGCCACAATTACTCTGTTACCTAAACCACACAAGGACCCAACCAAAAAAGAAAACTTCAGACCAATCTTGTTTATGAATATTGATGCAAAAATACTCAATAAAACTCTTGCAAATTGAATCTAAGACATTAAACTGTTTTAACACATTAAAACCATCATTCACCACAATCAAGTAGTCTTCATCCCAGGGATGCAAGGTTGGTTCAATATACAAAAATCCATTAAAGTAATCCACTATATAAAAAAAAAAAAGCTCAAAGAAAAAAATCACATCATCATCCCATTAGATGCAGAACAAGCATTTGACAAAATACAACATCCCTCCATATTAAAAATATTGGAGAGATCAGGAATTCAAGGCCTATACCTAAACATAATAAAAGCAATTTGCTGCAAACCAACAACCAATATCAAATTAAATGAGAGATACATGAAGCAATCCCACTAAAATCAGGGACTAGACAAGGCTGCCCACTCTTTCCCTATCTATTCAATATTGTATGTGAAGTTCTAGCTAGAGCAATTAGACAAAAAAAAAAAAAAAAAAAAAAAAAAAAAAAAAAGGAGGTCAAAGGGATTCAAATTGGAAAGGAAGAAGTCAAAATATCACTATTTGCAGATGATATGATAGTATACATAAGCAACCCCAAAAATTCTACCAGATAACTTCTACAGCTGATAATGTCAGTAAAGTGGATGGATATAAAATTAACTCAAATAAATCAGTAGCTTTCCTTTATACAAATGATAAACAGGCTGAGAAAGAAATTAGGGAAACAACTCCCTTCACAATAGCCACAAATAATATAAAATATCTTGTGGTAACTCTAACCAAACAAGTGAAAGATCTGTAGGGGACAATAACTTCAAGTCTCTTAAGAAAGAAATCAAAGAAGATCTCAGAAAATAGAGAGATCTCCCATGCTTGGATTGGCAGAATTAACACAGCCAAAATGGCCATCCTACCAAAGGCAATCTATAGATTCATTGCAATCGCCATCAAATCCCAACACAGTTCCTCAAAGACATGGAAAAAGCAATTCTCAAATTCATCTGGAAAGGCAAAAAACAAAACAACAACAACAACAAAAAACCCAGAATATAAAAAACAATTCTTAACAATAAAAGAGGAGCTGGGGGAATTACCATCTCTGACCACAAGCTCTACTACAAAGCAATAGTGATAAAAACTGCATGTTATTAGTACAAAGATAGACATGTTGATCAATGGAATAGAATTGAAAACCCAGACATAAAACCACACACCCATGCTTCAATAAATGGTGCTTGTCTAACTGACTGTCTATATGTAGAAAAATTGAAATACACCCATATTTGTCAACTATCACAAAGCTCAAGTCAAAGTGGATCAAGAACCTCAACATAAAACCAGATACACTGAATCTAATAGAAGAGAAAGTAGGAAAGAACCTTGAACTCATTAGCCCAGTGGGAAATTTCCTAACCAGAATTCAAATGGCTCATGCGCTAAGATCAAGAATTGGTAAATGGGACCTCATGAAACTAGAAAGCTTCTGTAAGGCAAAGGACATAGTCAATAAAACAAATTGGCAACCTACGAATTGGTAAAAAATCTTCACTAACCCCACATCTGATAGAGGGATAATATCCAAAATATATAAAGAACTCAAGAAGCTAACCACCAAAAAAACCAAACAACCCGACCAAAAAATGGGGTGTAGAACTAAACAGAGAATTCACAACAGAGGAATCTCAAATGGCTGAGAAGCATCTAAAGAAATGTTCAAAGTTCTTAATGATCAGAGAAATGCAAATCAAAACGACCCTGAGATTCTACCTTATACCAATCAGAATGGCTAAGACCAAAACGTCAGGTGACAATACATGTTGATGAGGATGTAGAGAAAGAGGAACACTCCTCCATTGCTGGTGGGATTGCAAAACTGGCACACCCATTCTGGAAATCAATCTGGAAGTTCCTCAGAAAATTGGAAATAGATCTACCTGAAGACCCAGCAATACCACTCTTGGGAATATACCCAAAAGATGCCCAACCATGCCACAGGGGCATGTGTTCCACTATATTCACAGAAGCTTTGTTTGTGATAGCCAGAGGCCGGAAACAACCCAGATGTCCCACTACAGAAGAATGGATACAGAAAATGTGGTTCATTTACACAGTGGAATACTACTCATCTATTAAGAGTGAGGACATCCTAAGTTTTTCAGGCAAATGGATGGAACTAGAAAATATCATCCTGAGTAAGGTAACTCAGACCCAAAAGGACATGCATGGTATATATTCATATTTACTAATAAGTAGATATTAGCCTCCCCCCCCCAAAAAAAAAGTACAGAATACCCAAGATACAGTCCACAGAACTCAGAAAGGTCAACAAGCTGAAGGGCATAAGTGAGGGCGCCTCAGTCCCACTTGGGAGGGAAAAGAAAGCAACCACAAGAGGAGAGGGATGGAGGGAGGGAGCTGGGAGAGAAAGGAGATGGTGTGGGAGGAGAGGGAAACATGATCTGGTACTGGGTGGTGAAAAGGACTGAAGCCCTTAGGGCCAGCAGAAAGAATGAAAACAGGCAACCTCAGGAGGTAGGAGGTAGAGGGGACCCTCCGGAATGTACCAGAGACCTGGGAGGTGAGAGACTCTCAGGACTCAAAGGGAGGGACTGTAGATGAAAGGCCCTAGATTAGGGAGAAGGAACTTGTAGAACCCCCCTCCAGCAGAAAGTCAGGGCATCAAGTGAAGGATGGTGTTGCCATCCCACAGTTAAAACTCTGATCCATAATTGTTCCTGTTTGAAAGAACTGCAGAGATGGAGGAAAAGAAGGTCCAGCGACAGGCCCAAAGTGGGATCCAGCTTAGGGGGAGGCCCCAAGGCCTGACACTGTTACTGAGACTATGGAGCACTCACAAAAAGGGACGTATCATGACTGCCCTCTGAAAGACCCAATAAGCAGTTGAAAGTTTCAGATGCAGATATTTGCACCCAACCAATGGACTGAAGCTGCTGACCCCTGTGGTTGAATTAGGGGAAAAGTTGGAAGAAGCTAAAGAGGAGGGCAACCCGGTAGGAGTACCAGCATTCTCAATTAACCTGGACCCCCCTGATCTCTGAAACACTGGACCACCAACCAGGCAGCGTATACCACCAACTGATATGAGGCCCCCAACACATATACATCAGAGGACTGCCAGGTCTGGGTTCAGTCAGAGAAGATACACCTAACCCTCAAGAGACTGGAGGCCCCAGGGAATTTAGAGGTCTGGTGGAGTGGTGGGGCAGTGGGAACATTCTCATGGAGACAGGGGGGTGGGGAGGAGTTATGGGATGTGGAACAGTTGGAGGATGGTCCAGGGGGGGGATAAAATCTGGAGTGTAAAAAAAAGAAAAAAGAAAAACATAATAGCTAAGCGATCACATTTTAGCAGAACCTTGCAGAAAGTTGGAGGCAGAGTGAGAAAATCTGAACTCATTCAAAGTGCACTCGTACAACTGATGAGAAACTGAAGGTGGTTGGATGGGAGAGGGGTGGGTAGCAGTGGTAGTGAGTGTGGGTATGAAGAACAATGGACCTCTGAGGTGATTAACAGGATTACTGTGTGCAGACGAGGCTACAGAATGTTGAGGGTTGTTGCCTGTAGCTTTTGCTACCCCACCTAAGCTCCAGGAACAGACCATGCTACCAGCCCCTGCCCAGAGAATATTGGATTTGTGGGTGAAAAACACAGACACACACAGTTGTTCAATTTCAACTTGCCTTATTGGCTCAACTTCTGGGCACCTCCAGTCTACCCCAGCTAGCATGACCTTCCCAGTACTCCCAGCTCAGCACCCTAAATTTGCACTCAATTTCAATAGCTCAGCCATCTTCATTACCAGTTCAACATCCCCAATCTCTCACTTGTAGAAGCAGCCTGTGATCATTCTGCCCAAGATCTCACAAGGCTGGTTGACTTTTTTCCCTCCAAAGCATGGCAAAAACTCTCTCTTCCTCTTCTTGCATCTGCCTGCAGGGATCCGGAAGTCCCGGCTATTCCTTCTGCCCAGCAACTGGCCCATGGCATCTTTACTGATCAAGAACCAATTGAGGAACAGGACCTTAGCATCAGAACCATCCCTACAGAGGGTCAAGGTGGACATGATCTGGACACTACCTCAGTACTCCTACAGGATAGTGATGCTAGCCAGGTTTGCTGGGGTCCAGGTGGATATTGAAAGTAGAGTGACAGGATTGGTGATAGATTCCATTTGGAAGGTAGTGTCAAGAATGACTATCAACATTTTGAGACTCAATGACCTCAGTGCTTTTGTTATTTATTAAGTCATTCTTCCTTAGAGATGAGAAGACCAATCAGGAAGAAACAATGTAATGACAGACAGGAAGATGGAAGAGAAAAGGCTTGTGATGGGGCTATGAACCAAGGAATGTAGACAGCATCTGGGGAGTAGAAAATGAAGAAAATTTCTCAGAGTCTCCAGATGGAGCTCATCAACAATACTAGCATCATCTTGACTTTAGCCTTGCAAGATTCACTTCATAACAAAATGAACATATTTTTTATTTTTATTGAAGGTTGTTAAGACTATAGGGATTTGTTACAATAGCATAGGAAACTGATACATGAACAGCTATATTAATATGAATGTGAAATCCAGGAGAGAGATTTCATCACAAAGTAGAATCACTTTAAAGGTTGCAATTGCAAAGAGCTCGCTGCCCACCTTGTCTTGGAGGGCCCTTCCAAGAAAAGCTATCGACTAGGTTCAAAGTTCCCGCCAGCCGGAGCTCCGTGCTGTAGAGAGAAACCGTCGGTTAGGGAAAGAAGCAGGAAACAAAGAATGCGTTTGGAGCAAGACGAAATTCCGTTCAAGCTCCGTTTAATTTTTAATGTTACATATTTTTAAACACTTTTGGGCGGGAAATGGCAGAGGGAGGGGAAATTCCATAATGCAGATCAGACATAATCTCTGAGTAGAAGGCCGGACGTCTACTCCCTACCTGGGGGCAGTAACAC
>CM052718.1:62833218-62854518 GCA_028551405.1 Uromys caudimaculatus
GCAATTCTCAGCAGAGTAAGCATAAACTGAGGGGAACTGAGGTACTTTATATTGTTTCTGACCACCCAATACCCAAGGGCAGAGTGCCTTTGGTAAAAGAGTAAAAACTGAAAAAGAGTATCCAGTAAGACACAAAGATAGCTGATGGTTTCAGATTCCAGAAGCCGAGGGAAAGCAATATTTCTGGGCAGAGGCCAAGTGCCAAGTGTGGTTCAATTGGCATTTGCAATTTTATGTTCACTTGTGATTCAGTCCTAGAATGTTTTGTAATCACCTATAAAATGCTGGGAAGGACAGCTGATATTTGTGGGCAGCCTACCTGTAGAGCATATTTGCCTTATGCTTCTAAACTTTACATATCTTGTTCCTCCCTTTTAAACTGACATATCTCAATAACAGTATTTGGATGCAGAAATCAGTGTCCCTTCATTCCATTCATTTCTTCCTTTGTTGTGTATTTCAAGGTTCCTCTTGTCTAGGACTTGTCTCAGACTGTCAACAAACATAATTTTCAACTCACCAGAACTTCCAGAATAGTGTGGCTTTTTCTTGGGACTAATATCACCTCGTCTATCAAAGTGTGACCCGGCTTTCCTATAATTTCCTTTTGCCATTAACACATGGTCTTAGAATTCACCACATGTGAGGTAACCAGCCAGGGTCTTCTGATGATCTCTGGCCCCCTGCAATGCTGTCCAGGTCTTTGTAAATGACACCCTTCACAGGTCACCAGTATGATTTACTCTTAAAACTAAGATATTTTGCAAAAGAAATGGGGCCCCATTACTAATCATACTGAGATAGGCAAGAAAACTAGGTCTTCCTGGGGCTAATAGAGATGCTTGGCTACCCATTCCTCAGCTTCTTATTAATAGCTACCAAATAAACACATTTTTCTCCTTGAATAAATATCTCTAGTAAAATAAGACTTAATATTTTGTCTTTCACTTAATTGATGAACAATGCATAGGAAAGAATGTTATAAAAATTAAAGGTTTCTGCACCTTTTAACAGTGTCCCTGAAGACTTTAATTATTTTATCTAGTACCCATCATTATAAAGAGCCTTAAAATAAATCCCCATAAAAATGAATCCTGTAAAAAAGCCAAACAAACAAACACTGCTGAGTTTTTCTTTTCCCACTTCTAAGGATTAAGCCTAGGACCTTGGTCAGTGAGACAAGACTTCTACACAGAGCTTGATATTCAGCCCTCTTTGAACTTTTAGAAATGTATTCTCATTTTTATTGATGGATGCATATACAACATGCTGTATATGTACTCACAGAACCCAGATGAGGGCATTAGATTCCTGGAGCTAAGTGG
Organism: Uromys caudimaculatus; assembly: GCA_028551405.1. NCBI lineage: Eukaryota > Metazoa > Chordata > Mammalia > Rodentia > Muridae > Uromys > Uromys caudimaculatus. Next base: position 62,834,544 of record CM052718.1, read on the forward strand.
CTGTGACATGTCCTTGGGTTTTGGGATCCAAATGCTGATCCTCTGGAGGAGCATCCAATGTTCTTAACCTCTAAGCCATCTCTACATGCCCTGCCCTCAGGTCTTACTGAGGCAAGGACTGACTCAGTTGCCCAAGCTGACCTCGAACTTGAAACCCTCCTCTTTGAGCCTCCTAAGTGGCTCCTAAGATTACAAACATGCACAAGAGGCTCCAACAGCAGTTATTTCAATGAGCTAGAAGTTGGCTTTTGTTTGCAAGATAATGAAAGCTCAGTAGGGCATCACTCTAGCTTCCCACTTACATTAGCAGCCACAGCTAGAGCTGCACAGTGTCCTCTTGTTGCTAGTGGATTCCTCTCTAAACCTCCCCAGTTTCACCTTTCCCCTGCAGCATGTATTGAGCTTCTCATACATGCTGCTATTACACTGAGGATGCAGCATAGATATACACAGCTTTGCCCCTTGCCTCTTCTAGGCTCTTGAGCATTTCTTGGCTTGTAATGTGGCCTTAGGAACTTTACTTGTAGGCGACCTTGAATTTTTACAGGAGCAAAAGGAGAAAACACAAATGTAATAAAGTACAACAGGCCAGCATATTAGATTGGGCTTGTCTTGAATAGCTCGGAGATTACTGAGGAAACTCAGAGCCGTGATGCTTCTGTCAGGCTTCCATTCAGAAAGTAACTTTTAAGCTATATTTCAGATCTTTACTAATAATAGTAAAGGTATTTGAACAAGTAAAGCATATGGGGATGTTGTCACAACTAGGAAGTGCTCAAGTGCTTTCTATTTTCCTAGAAAAAAAAGTCATAAACTGGGTTTGAATGGCTTTGAACTGTGCTGGTTCTTGAGTATAAATTAGTCTATTTTTTTTTTGCAAGATAAGAAAATTATGACTATTATTGATGGCTATTCTTTGTTGTTAACTTGACCACATCTGGAATTAACTAAAACCCAAATGATCTGAAACACCTGTAAGGTAGTTTTCTTAATTTAATCATTTGTTGATGGAAGACCCTTTTCTAATCCAGATCTGGATTAGATAAACCATCAATTCAAATCTCTTGAAGTGGGAACATCTACCATTAATCTGAACTACACCTTCTGATGACAGCCTATAATAAAAAGGACATGGAAGAAAGAAGATCTTTTGTCTGTTTTCTCTTACCCTATCTTCACTGGCATTGGAGCCTACTTCTTTAGGATCTCAGTGTATACATACTGTGAAGACCAGCTGGGACATCCAGCCTCATGAACTGAACAGCTGGGTACTTGGACCTTCTAGTCATTGTTGAGTTATCTGGACCATGGCCTGTAAGCCATTCTGATAAATTCCCATTTTATATATATATATATATATATATATATATATATATATATATATATATATATATATATATATATACACACACACACACACACACACACACACACACACACACATGTTAATATATTAGATAGGTAGGTAGATAGATAGATAGATAGATAGATAGATAGAAGACAGACATTTATTCTGATCAGTTATCTTCCTGTAGAGAACCTTGACCAATACAATTTTTTTAAATGACATGTCTGGCTGTAAGAAAATGAACCCAGAAGTCAGCTGTAATCTTAGAACATTTAAAGAAGCTGATGTAGGCTTCCCAACCAAGAGCAGGGCAAGAGAAGTTGACCAGAAAGCACTCTGCTACCTAGCACACTCTCATCATCAAGCACAAAGCCATGCCTTTTTCTTCTCTTAAAAGGTTCTGGTATTAAAGGAAGTGGATCAAAGGAAAACAGTGCTCCTCTCATTGAGAATTCAGTTCTAACCTTTGAACCTGGAGAAGAAGGAGAGTTGGTAGGGATGACTAGAGACTGACAGTATAATGAGGCAGGAAGGGATTGAGAGGGATAGAGGATGAGAAAGCTGGCCTTAGCCACGGTGTGGAACATTTCTGTAGCTGTAGATAGAAATAAATATGAAGTCAGGGACATGAAGTACTGGGCCAATGTATGTCACAGAGGGAATCAAAATACCACTGTGGGATCTTGAGTCCAATGACTTTCACCACATATGTTGCTACATCAATAGACTGGGGTGGAAACCATTAATGTGACATATAAGCCCATTTGAAGCCTATTTATCAAATATTCTAGATATTTCCTTTTTAAATACTGGAATTAAAAGAATCCTATTTTCTTTTTTTTTTAATATTTATTTATTTTATGTATATGAGTACACTGTAGCTGTCTTCAGACACACCAGAAGAGGGCATCGGATCCCATTACAGATGGTTGTGAGCCACTATGTAGTTTCTAGGAATTGAACTCAGGACCTCCAGAAAAGCCGTCAGTGTTCTTAACTGCTGAGCCACCTCTCCAGCCCAGAATACTATTTTCTATGTAATTAAAATATAACTTTTAGCTGATGCTCATGCACTTATTTTTAGCCTGCTGATTCATTATGGTTGACATAGTGATATTTATGGAGCAATCATATATCTTAATTTAGGGGCTATCGATGGAATTTGACTAACACAGGGGGAGAATTCACTGAAAACCAAAGTGTTTCAAATGATATTGTAAAAATGGGACAAGGATTGTCCCTCAGTAGAGAATACCTCTGAGCACTCACACGGAGAGACAGGTATGGTCTTCGTGGAGTTGTTCATTCTGCTCCTATCTCCAGCATGATGGGGGGGGTCTAAACTGAAATAGGTACCTTCAATTTTAGTACTAATGTAACTTATCCAAGGCTACCCATTTCCTCAGGCTTCAGGTCAAGTGAAAATAACATGTGATACTCAACTTTGTCATTAATCTTTTCCTACCTCTCCCCTGGGTACCCACAGCTGCTCAAAACCAAATGCTGGAGTCTGTAAAAAACACAAAGTTTGAGCTCCGGGATAGACCTTGATGTCCTACAGTAAGAGATGCTTCTCTACCCACCATCCAGGCAGGACTGGGTTTGGATTGGAGCTCTCTAAGGAGCTAATGTCTTCCATCCTGGAACCACAGTCCCTAGCTCAGTTGCAGATGATTGTAGCCACTCAGCACACATGAGATGGTCTGCATTTGAAATTTTCCTTGAGCTTATCACCTGACCAAACAGTATTACCACCATCATCTGTGAAGTCTTAATAGCCAGAAAGTTGTTCTGGGGCCAACTGCCCCATGTCCGTAGAGTCTCTGTCTTATTTGAAGATTCAAGTGAGGAAGCTATACTATTAATTCAAGTAATTAATAGACTCCTTTCTTTTCATTTGATTTAGAGATTATAGTGTCACTTTAAATAAAAACCAAAGATATGTTGAGAAACTTTAGAAAATGGTCATATTTTCTTATCATTTTCTTGTGAATTATTTTCTGTATGCTATGATAAAGTTAAGTTAGAAAACAAAAATGAAGCTAATTTTATGGAGGAAAGGCTAAGTGATGGAACACAGGTCTTTTTTTTTTTTTTTAAATAATTGCCTGGAATTTTATAAAAGCAAAGAATACACATATCATCTTTGTGTTTATACAATAAAGCAAGCAATTTAAAACATTCAATATGTATTTTCAGCAGTTTCCTTCTTTTTAATCTTGCATTGCCACCAAAGAATGTTAATGATTACCAAATTGTTCTTGGCTGAGTTGCTTAACCCTTAAGAAAAAGGAAAAGAAAAAGAACAAAGGGGGAAAGACATGTTTCAGGATGTGATTGCAGCATACGATAGCTGTGAACCCTGACTAGGAACATATGGTGACTGATCTGAGAACTTCAACTAAGAGGTCACAGAAGCATTCCTTTGCTTTGGGTTATGTACATTGCTTGATAATGAGCCTCCTTAGCTCCTAATAAGACAGCTTATTAAGAGGGCAGTGGGGGTTACAAATCATATCCTAACTTATCCTTGAGCTCTTTAGACTTCCTCTGTATGTCCCAATTTATTTCAATCAGAGTTGGTCATCTCAGCAACCAAGCATTTTTGTCTCAACAAGTAGGCTTTTGACTATCCTCTGTAAACAAGTGACAGATATGCACTGAGAAGGGTGCAAATCCGTAGAGCATGGCTTTGTTTCCTGTCACTGGCGGTGATCAGCTTTCCCCACCTACACCAAGCTGCTCATGATAAAGAATCTGCATGTGTGACAACATATTCCTGAGTAGCAGTTTGTGCAGAGTGTGTCCCAACACCTTCCCTGGACACCAAGACTAAGATAACTTCATAACAAGAGAAAGGTGTTGTGATGTATGGCGAATGGTTTGTTTTCTGGCTCCTTTATAGGAAACATATGGCAATGTTTATATAGAAGTAGAAAACAATAGCATATTGCTATCAAGTTAACAATAGTTAATGGAACCATACATGAATGGAATCAAGCATCTCTCTACTATGCCAGGATTCTGGTTTGCTGATATCTGTACACATCCTGTTTTATTTGGCTTGAAGGAAAGTTTTATTATTTTAGGCTTTGATTCCTAGTTGGAAGGAAATTGTGTAGCAAGATGTTTTTATTTGTGTTTTCACTCCTCCCTGTGCTTAATTAAATTACTTTATAGCAGAGATAATAAATTCTAGCTGAGTAGACTTTGTATTATAATCATGTAAAAGTTAAACTACATTCTTTGTATTTTTTACTTAAAAGTAAAGATTTGTGATTGGGAAATTAGAAGTGGCCTTCTGGAGATGGGACACAAAGCCATGAAAGACAGAACTGGGCTATTTCCACACTACACACTTTTCTCCCTGCCTAGGTAACTTTGAGCAAGTTTGGCAACTTGACTCAGCCTCAGTTCCTTGTATGTACTTGTATAAAAACTGTATTAGCTTATCTTATCAGGCCATGGGATGATATAAAAAGCAATTCACACAATGCCTGGGTTGAAAGAAGTGCTGCAGACACAGTGCCTGTCACCGTAGTCAGCAAACAGGATACTTTACCCTGGCACCATCCTTGAAAACCTGAGATGACTGGTGCTAAAAAGAGAAAAACCAGTAAAATCAGTGATGGTGCTGTTTATCAAATGTTCCTTGTGTCTGAGCCTGAACTGCATCTTCTCCAAATTCTATAAGCTGGGTATGATTATCATCCCAGAATAAACTGAGAGTTTACCTCAAATGCAAAAGGCACATAGCTAAAGATTGATATGCATGGGATCAGACATGAGATCAGCATGGAATCAACTCAGATTGGATAATTCCAAAGTGTAGGCTCTTTGTCTCTCCTGCTCACAGCCTGTGGTACCTCTGGAAGCTCCATTATTAACATTATGTTTTGACTGCCCATCAATATCCTATGTCATTGCACAGTGACATTCCAAATTTCAAAGTCTTTGTCTGTGAGATTTCCCTTCTTTTGCAATTCAAGAAACAGAAAGCACTTGAGAGATGTGTTAGAAGCCCTTTTAAGTTAGAGTTAGACAACCACTCTTACTATCATTTAAAAGAGACTATAAGTTCACACTCAAACTTAGGTAAAAGCACTTGTCACACACTCTACAGACAGAAAAGGCAAGGCTCAAGGTTTGGTGACATGAAGAGAAACGGAGTGGGTAGTTATTCTGCTTGGTAGTCAGCTGTACAAGGAATGAAATATAATGATTCCAAAGTCATGTTTATCTCACCAGGCTTCTTTTTAGTGCCAGGTGTGGCCACCAAAATGCCAACAAGCTACACTTTTAACCTAAGCCTTGCATAGTTAAGAGCACTTTGCCTGCCTTTTTGTTGGAAACATAGGATCTGCCTGCAATTTGGGACTCTCACATACGAGATTGTCCAATTCTATTTTCATTTACAAGATATATTATAATTTTATTTTTCTCCTTCCTGCAGTGTTTGGGGTAGAGGTAGAGCAGAGAAAAAGGTTAAGACTTCCAAATTACATATCCACCTGCTGACTTTGCAGCAATATACTGATAGATGAGCCCTTAATATAGATCATAAATGTAAATATGTTGCACATTAGTATTTCAAATGATGGTACCATAAAGCAGTAGCTACATCTGAGAGCAAAGATAGCTGCATTTATTATAAGCACCTTGGAACTTTCACTGAAAATTTAATGAAGACACAACTATAAATAAAATCCTGTGTTATTAATCTTATTTTTAAAAATTCTATTACTGATTTGGGATTTTTGTACAATATATTTTTGTCACAGTCACTCCTCCCCCAATATTTCTCAGATTCATCACCCTCAACTTTTGTTTTTCTCCATCATGACTAATTTGTGCCACCCACATATTGTTGAATATGTAGCCTTCCACTGGAACATGATCAACTTACCAGGGGCTATCCTATTACAGAAAACTACTTTTCTTCCAACAGTTAACAATTGCCAGTCACTCTAAGGCTAGGGTAGAATTTTGTACCCCAAACCCTTCTATATGCTGGGATTTGGTCTGAATTGGGCTTGCACAGGTCTTGTACATGCCGTGACAACTGCTATTCATACATGCCCCGCTGTGTCCAGAAGACACTGTTTCCTTGTACTCACCCACCACCTCTGGCTCTTATAGTTTTTCTGCCCCAGGCAATTACCCCTGAGTTTTGGAACGATGAGGTGCATGCAATCTTTTCTTTTCTGTCCCTGCCCTTTTGTTGTTCTCTGTAACACTCACCATCTAACGCAAATAGAAGCTTCTCTGGTGAGGAGTGAAAGATACATTAATCTATGGGCATAACAATAAGTTATTAGAAGTCAGTCTAATACCATATCAATTTAGCAAAATAATAGCACCAGATTCTCCCCTAGGAACTACAAGTTGTCTAGCCACAGGTTTGTAGCCTGAAAATGGCACTAAGTATGGGTTCCATCTTCTGAAGCAGGACTGACACCAGAAAGTAGTTGGTTATTCATATGCCACTGTACCACTATTGCCCCAGTGGGCATTGTCTTTGAATGCTCTATTTAGCTCACAGAGTACATAGTTGGGTAAAAGCAATGATTACTTTTCTCTTCCTTCAGAGTACCCAGCACATTCTAGTACAGAAATGCCTTAAGCAAAATGGTTCAAAAACTATCATTGCTAGTAAAAATAATTGAACAATTTTGTTACATTTGCTCTATTATATTTTTTTGTAACTTTCCAAGTCAACTCTTAGGTTTGGCAAACCTCAGGATAAGAAATTATATATCTTAGGATCACCAGGAGCCGGGCAGTGGTGGTGCACACCTTTAATACCAGCACTTGGGAGGCAGAGGCAGGTAGATTTCTGAGTTTGAGGCTAGCCTGGTCTACAGAGTGAGTTCCAGGACAGCCAGGGCTACACAGAGAAACCCTGTCTCGAAAAAACAAACAAACCAACCAACCAACCAACCAACAAACAAACAAACAAAAAGAATCACCAGGAAATACACAGAGTAGATATTGATCAGGGCAGAGTAATATAATTTTGACAACAATCTGTAAGAAGGTGATTTATTTGATAGCACAGAAGCAGCACATGGGAATCAAACATGTATCTCTTTTTAAATTTTATTTAGGTAAATGTTTCCAAGTACAGTTTGGTGATGGAGGCTGATTCAGGAACCTTCTTACCCACTGGCCTGCAGTTCACTGGCAGTGACAAGGCCAGAGCTATCATGAAGGAAGTCATGAGTCTCCTGCAACCTCTCAATGTCACCAAGGTCTTTAGTGATGGAGAAGGAACTGATATTAACTTCTGGATCCAAGCTGGAGTGCCTGGTAAGACCAAACATAAAGGAGATGTTCCTGTGTGCTGTCACCAATTTAAAATAACATCTCTATTTAAGTGTCCCAGTGGTTACTGGCACTAACCACTGGCATGGAAGTCCTATCCTTTTATCAGTAAGGTATATTCTAATTACTTTCACAGTTGGGAAAATGGTACTCATTTTGCATGTGCTTATTTCTGCTCTTCACTTTCTGAGATCTGCAGTGAATGATTCTAGAACTCGGCTTACACTTCTGCTCGTTGATTTTGATTTGTTTTTTAAAGATACGTGTTTTGTAATTTCACCACCAAATTTTGAGAAATGAAGTAGAAAGCAGTCGCTGTTGCCAATACCCTTAGGAATCTTCACTTACTCTAATATTGCTATACCCAGACACTGTTGTATCTAAACTTCACAGTAAGAAATTCTCTCTTTGAGGGTGAAATTCTTCTTTATAACTGTTTTGTTTCTTGATGATTCTGTTAAACGGTTTGACACAGGACTAACAAGATAGCTTAGTGGAAAAAGTCACCTGCCATCAAGACTTAACAAATGAGTTTAATCCTCAGGACCCACATGGAAGGAGAGAACCAACTCTCATAAGTTGTCCTCTGACATCAACATGAACACTGTGGCACATGCAATATTGCACACACATATAACATACACACACACACACACACACACACATACACACACACACACACACCCCAGAACATATGTACAGAAACACACCACACACACATATACACACACATGCACCACACACATGCCCCACACACATACACACACACACCACACACACACACATACACACATACCAAACACACATAAACATACCACACACACACACAAATAAGTATACACACACATACATACACATAAGTATATACACACACACACAATCACATATACACCCCAGACACACCACACACAAACACACACCACACACACACACACATCCCCGCACATGTACTCACACACTACACACACATCACACACATACATACACACACCACAAATGCATACACACCACACATACAGAGATTGGATATAAACTGACTTGCCCTGATTGGTAATTTGTGGTGTGAATCTCCTGAAGAGAAGACCTAAGCCCTTGGGGACAGGAATGAAGTTATGAAATGCAAATGTACCTAAGAGTTTCTAAGAACAGAACTGAAGAACGTTTTTCCATAAATTTGTGCTGCTTCACAAATTTACCCAAGAGTTATTGATATTATTAATGAACCTACATTGTGCTTCTAATGCCATTACATCTATAATCAAAAAGACGATCCACAGATTCCTCTGTAAATTGTCCTGCATTTGAGTTATATAAATGGGAAGCCTGGCCTTTGAGCTACTTAACTGTTTCTGAAACTCTCATGTTATAGGAACTAAAAACAGACTCTCCAGGTCCACCTCTGCCACTTTGTTTCCTGCTCAAAAAACAGATCTCACCAAGAGCTGCATACATTTAAATTGTAATGAAAGCCCATTCTTGAGATATTTTGGGGTTCAAAGGCATAGTTTGGGTTTGGAGATTTACACAAATATTGATAGCTAAAAATTAAAGGTCTTTCCTTTATTATAATGGAAGACTTGAATTCTCTCCATTTGTACTATGAATATTTAAACAAAAGCTTGAAATTCTCTGAAACCCATACTTTCATTTAGAATGGTGCACAATACCTGGACATACCCAAGTCATTATAATATGATCTGGATACCAAGTATAAAGACGGAAGTTTGTACTGAGTGGAACAGGATCATTTGACCAAAATTTCCATTTCCTTAGTAAGCCTTCAATTGAGGACCACCAACTCAGCTGCTGTGAAGAAAATGCTAGTAGGTCAGAGTGAATCAGACTGGAGACTGACCAGGAGTGGCAAAGCAGAGGAGGAACTAAAATCCACAGCAGAACTGAGACAAAAAACAAATTTACACTAACCTTCTTCCCTGATACCTTGTGTTACTGTGTTTGATCATGAAAGCCCCTTACCTTGTTCCTTCACATGTCTATGTTCCATGTATGAAATGAACAGGTAGATTAATTACCTTCATGTGACACAGGGAGATACCATCCCTCTGGTTCTCAGCAAAGTCAAGCTTGATTTTTCACGTAACAGAGTGGAATGAGGAATGTGAGCCTGTTTTGGGTGCTGAATTAGTATGCTACACTTTATTGATCTTCCACCATCTGAGACTCCCAGTCAAGCTTCTTTTAAAATACTGCCTTTAATTTGAGACCATCCTTTGGAAGCTGGTACAATTACCTTTATTTTAAAGATGGGGAAATAGACTAAGAGAGATTAAAAGACTTGCAGAATTCAAAGTCACCCTTAGATCAGACCATTTTGATGTCAAGGCTGATGGCATTTCCCTCCACACCATGTAGCAACACAGAGGAGTCTGGAATGCTGATTGTCTTTCCAGACTCAGGCAGTGTCTAAAATGTTTATGTTATTCAGCTTTTGCTTAGGCAAAGTATTCCAGCCCATTGCTCCTTGGATCATTTACCACTGGGAGAAAGGAGTTTGTTATTGTAAATAACTGTTCATTGCTCTTCACATTCCTTGTTCTCCTCCTTTCTCCTCTAGGTCAGCAGGTTTTCTATAGAGGCAGTATTTCACTTTAGAAGACTATATACTTTTCCCTGGATTCTTTGCTGTTTCCTTTACGGTATAATGAGATGGAAACACAGTGTTGATGCTTGTCCCCTACTACCACAAAGCTATCTTTAAAACAAATAATGTTGCCGGGCAGTGGTGGCGCAGCCTTTAATCCTAGCACTTGGGAGGCAGAGGCAGATGGATTTCTGAGTTCGAGGCCAATCTGGTCTACAGAGTGAGTTCCAGGACAGTCAGGACTACACAGAGAAACCCTGTCTCAAAAAAAACAAAAACAAAAAAAAAATAATGTTACCTGTGCATGTTTGTGTGTGTTCCTCTGTATATGTGTGTGCGTGTGTTCATGTGTGTGTGTGTATGTGTGTGTGTGTGTGTGTGTGTGTGTGTGTGTGTGTGTGTGTGTGTGTACATTTACCCAGGCACTCATCTGAATATCAGAGGAGAACTTCCTGGAAATTGATTCTCTTCTTCCATCATCTAAGTACCAGAGACTGGACTCAGGTCATCAGACTTGACAGTAGGTGCTTTTATCCACTGAGTCATCTTCCCAGCCCTAAGCTATCTTTTGTCGCTTCCAATTTTGGTTATTCCTGGAAGAAACAGTGGGACTGGTTATGCTGTAACACTTGAAATATTGAAAAGTTCCAGAACTTCAGAAAAAGACAATCATCATAACTGATCTGAAGGAAAACAGAAGTATATACATTATGCCAGTTTTATGTGTGGCCACCTGCCGTAAGGATAGGATTTAAAATCTATTTAAATGATGCTTTGCATTACTTCACATCTAGCTCTATTTTGTTCTTTTTTCTTTCATTTCTTTTACTGAAATAAACACTTATTGGTGTCTTTACTATGTTATAAATCTGTTAAATAGCCATAATCTGAAGTGACTTCTTAATGATTGAGCCTCAGTTTTTCTTAACTGTTTCACATATGCTTAATAGAAAAAATAGTTATTGAGAGCACAGACTGAATTTAAATTCTTCATGATTTTCACTAATTATTTAAGAAAATTAAGTCAGTTTATGGAAATGTCATCTTTGAGAAAGTAGGAATTCCTTTGTTGAAATCTTTAATGGATAATAATCCAACTGACAATAAACTAAAAACAAAAATAGAGGCTTTCGGTTGAAAGAGATTTAATATAAAGTGTCTTGGCTACACTTTTCCACTCAAGCTCTCCCCTAAGGATCTCAACCCCTGGCTACTCTTACATGACTACTCTTCCCTCTCCTTTCGGCATAGTCTGTGTTCACTCATGTTCACAAATCTGTCCACAGGCCACAGCAGTCTATGGCACTCTCATTTCCCACCCCACTTTGGTCTTCACCAAGAGCCTCATCATTTAGTATGTGTATACAGCCTTGGTATCAGGTTATTAGGAGTTTGGGTGCACCCTACCTCCTATAGTCATTGATCCTTTCTTCAACTTTAAGGTCAATTCTTTTTTTTTTTTTTTTTTTAACATCTTCTATAGCTTTTAGTTTAATTTGGGGAATGTGTTTGAATTTTTGTCATTCTGATCCAAGAGAGGAAATTAAAATATTGAAAATAACTATTTTCTTGGCAAATGTCTGTTCTTAAGAGTCTGAAGAAAATAAAAGATATTGAGAGTAAACAGTCCTCAAAGTTTAAAATATCCAAAGAAAATTGTATGCGTTAGGCTGGAACAAGTGGGATCACTTTCCTTACAGGGAAGGAAAGTGAGAGATGTCTATAAACTTGCCTTCTAGTACACCAGTGAAGATGTTTATAAACACACCTTCTAATACATCAATGGTTTTCCTATATAAAATGGTGAACAGCTGTACCCTGACTCTGTCAATAATAGTATAAGAGTGGCATTACAGTAACCTCAGTCTCTAAACTGGTCTCTGTTAGAACCAGATAGACTGTCAATTTTTTCAGTGTGGGTTTTGGCTGATGTAATAAGAATCTTTTTTGTTGTTGTTCTGATTGTCTCAGTACTGAAGCATATGGTTCTTGGTTGCTCAAATACATCCTTTTAAAATTCCTTTAAAGATAGAAACACACACACACATATGAAAAAATTAGATGCCCTTTTGGTGTGGCCTAAGCGACTGAGTCTCTTCTTATTCCATATCTCCCAGTAAGTTTCTTCTTTGGCCACAGGATCTAAGATGCAACCTTTTTCTAATGGGTTTCCTTATTGTATGGTATTCTAGAATTACAGACCTTAACTGTGTGTTCTGCTTCATAGCTTCTAAAGATATAGTGAAAGATATGGTTTTCTTTTTAAACTTTGCTCACTTGTTCCTCAGTATCCTTACCAGTCACCTGCTGTGTGGCACCAGGGGGTCAGAGATGAATCCAGACAAGATCTATCCCTTGAACATCACATGATCTAATTAGTGAGGCTTGGTTAGCACATCTGTAAAGTGTAGATGGTGACCTGGGAGTCTCAAGCACGCTCATGTGTTTTTCCTCCTCTGTTCCCTCTCTTACAGACTGACATCACAATCCCCAACCTCCACACAATCCAGATCACACCAACACAGAGTTAAAACTGTTCACAATGAGTTGTTTATGCCCTTAATGCCTCTTTCTCAGCTCTTCCTCTCACCATAGACACTGTCTCAACAGAACTCACTCATTCCCAGGCCTCCTTCAGGTACACTGACCTATATTCTGAATTCCCTACCCCTTAATCAGCTCACTTTATAATAAACTTTCTAAGTTGAAATCTACCTAACAATTGGGATGCTTTAACCTAGAAAATAAAACAGAAGATCCAAGTCAGAAGGCAGTAAGAGTGTGTTTTTTACAAAGAAACCCAGAGCTTTTGGTTATTTTTTTCCCCACCTTTACAGTACTAGAGATAAAACCCAAGGCCTTACATGATCTATACAAGTGCTTCTTCACCATTGAACTCAGTCCCCATTCAAACTCACTGCTCAATGTGAGTTGAGCACAACCACACCAAGCATCATCAGTTTAATCCAACCCTCCTTGGCATGCTGTGGTTGTTAAAAGCAGAATATTTTCCACATTGTATGGTCATGAAAGAGAGTCTCTGTAATTGATATCCCTTTTTCAAAGTGAGGAACTCTTTCAAGAATTAATAAAAAAGGCTTCCTTCCATCTCACTGATAAAAAATTCTGACTGCTCTCTTTGCCTAAATTGTATCATACTAACAAATCATAGTAGAAATACCAAAATTGGTGAATATTGATCAAATATTACTACCTAGCATAAGTAGAACCATTTCCAATATGCACTGAAAAATGCACTGCTTCCTGACATATGAGGAAAATATTTAAGATAAGGGTATCCATTGAGTAAACAGTTAAAAATAGTTGTGATATCTGATCATCTCCTCCTGCATGAACTCCTTCAGTGTTTCTCCAGTCTCCAGCATAACTGAAGTGTCTACTTAGTCAGGAATGTAAAGCCATTCATGTTCCACCCCATGCCTTGTATGGCTCCTCTATGCTTTTCTGTGTATCTCCTAGTTGTCCAGTCAAACTGTCCCACACTTCTGTATATATAGACCTTCCCTAGTCTCTTATCAACAAATAATTCCATGGTTCAGCTCATTATTTCCTCCATTTTCAAGCTTTCTCTCATCTCCTGAAGCTTAAGCAGTTGTCATTGGAGCTTGTTCAGCAAACCAAGCTCACCTCTGCTTATGGTGCTTGCTCTATTCTTATAAATGGGAGCCATTGAGAGTGCCGCAGAATTTCCCTGCTTGAGGAGAAGTGTCTGTCCCTTGCTAAAGTGTTCATAAATCAAATGCTATATAAACAAGGTCAAACTTTGAGGGAGTAATATCTGGTCATCTCCAAAAAAAGAACTATGAGAGAAGCTTATTAACTAGAGTAGGCTGCCCACCTCAGTGACCACATGACTCCATTGCATGGGCCTTTTCCTGTACATATTGCATTGTTTTCAATACTTTGTATGTTCTCTTCTTTCATCTTTGTCCAGACTACACTGAGATACAACATAAACATATTATTCAGGATTTTGCATATTTTCAGTCTTCCTTATTTCTGTCCAATGCCTCATATCAACAGAACTAAACTAAAACTTTCTATTTTGTTATTTCCAAATGCCTTTCTTCTGAAAGGCTCTAAGAAAACAGTCAGCAAGGACACAGGTGGATATGCTAATGTAAAGTAGGTTCAAGGTTCTCCCTCTGGATCCAAAGTACATGTTTTCTTATCACGAAGTGGAATACAACACCCCAGTAGTTCTGTGCCCCCAACTGTCCCTGAATGGGAGATGTTTCTCCTGTGGTGAAGTCACTGTGTCCAGTAGTTTTTAAAGAGGTTAATGTTCTGCATTGAGGAGTTCACACATCTATGAGAACATTAGAAGGGAACTCTCTAATTTGTGGCAGGAGTTCTCAGCCCCTTGTGTAAAGAGCTGTGGAAATTACTCAGTAAGTACATTTTAAGTATTTAGCATAAGCCAGGCACTGTGTAGACCCTGAGGATACACAGCCATATCTGTTCTCTTGATGTCTGAACTAAAGGAAGAACAGTGGGAGGAAATAGACTGTTACAAAAAATAAAATTAGAATGGTATATATACATTATGTGTATATGCATGTGTGTGTATACCATATATGTGTATATGTATGCATATATGTGTATGTACCAAATATGTGTGTATGTGTGTATATATATATATATGTTACATATATATACTTGTGTGTGTGTGTGTATATATATATATATATATATATATATATATATATATATATATATGACAGTTTATATATATATAAACTTATTAACGTAAGTTTAGTTGGTGGCTCCCTTTTCCCTCTTTAGCCTGGGTGAGCCAGAACTCTTGAATTACTATTCACTGACTTATGTCTTCTAAATGTATCTGGTTAGTACCCATGTCAATACCTTAAGTTGCTCATCAAGCTCAGAATCAATAAGCTTTTATACTCTTCTACTTAAAGCAGATGTGCTTCAACTTCATTAGAAGCCTCCTGGTCCCCAGCCTCATAGTCCCCAAGCTTCCTAGGCTGATTACAGATTAGGTGAAGAGGAGCTGTCTACAGTATAGAAGTGGTTTAGTTTGTCACATCCTGACTTAAGAAATATCTTCTAGTGTTGCCCAGAATAGTTATTTAAAGCTAAAATGCAAACTTTTACTTGGGAAGTTAATGTATTTTGTGTTTTGTCTCACTAACTAGACTGGAATCTTCTTTATATACCCACAAGGCCCAATATTACTTGGGACATAAAAGTATAATGATTAGATGTATTGATCTAGAAATTAACAGAACACAAAAAAAGTTAAGTAACAGTAACAGGCAGATATTTTGTGCAATGCCAGAGTCCTAGGATAGAGCTCAGGAAAATGCTACAAGATGCAGCTGGACATTGATGATGAAATTATGTAACATTAGAATATACAGACATAGAACAGGACATTCCTGGTGAGAGACAGTAGAAACCAGGCATGTGCCCCTGCAGGTAGCAGTCCGGAGAAAGACTTCTCTGGGAAGTTGCAGGCAGTAAGAGCTGTTGAGGGTATCCACGCAGATGTACAAGGGCCATGTTTCAGGTTAAAAACTTACAGATGATGTCAAGAAGCCAGAAGTCTTCAGCAGGAGAGTGTTTAGTGAAAACTGTTATGAGTCCAGAAAGCTCATGCTAGGGATGCCCAGATCACACTCAACAGGAGGCATGGTGTGATAACTATGGAATGAAATGGGAGCTTGAGGAAGACGCAACGTGTTAGAAACACTTGCTTTAAGTATTATAGGATTGTTCTATAGTGCATCAGAATGACCCATGAACACCATGTTCCATCTTCCATTAGAACGCATCTTCCATGACTTCTGATAACATAGCCTAGAGAGGCTTTGCTTCCTTAGCTTTCCCTCTAATAGTTTCAAGGTTAGCTCTTATGGAATCTCCTTCCTATACATTTGACTCTCAATTTTTTGTACATTATTCTTGATGACACAGATACTTCTTGACTTATAGTGGGATTATGTACCAAAAAACTCACTATAAGGTAACAAGATTGTGAGTCACAAATGTACAATTCACGTAATCTGCCTATCAGACATCATATCCTAGTAACATAGCAACATGGCATACAACACTAGCTGCTATGTTACTAGGCATGGACCGCTTCCCCTTGTGACCTAGTGGCAAAGTGAAACTATGGCTTTTTGATGCTTGGATTCAGCATCTCAAGATGATATATAGTGGCATATTGCTGGGAGAAGTTCAAACTTCAAAGCACAGTTTCTTCCAAATGTCACTTTCTCATCATGGTAAAGTGGAAACTGCATTAAGTTAATACCTCATAAGTCTGGGTCTCTATTTAATCACTGCATTCAATAGGTAGCTATATTATGTATGAATTATGGAGAATACAAAAATAAGAAATGGCCTTTTCTCTCCAGGGCTAAGAACCAACTGATTTGGTTTACATAATCATAAAAACAAGAAAAATGGCTTCATCATAAAACAGTAAATAAAGCTACATTTAAGTTTCTAAGAAAGAATGTCTGAAATGATTTAAAACCCAATAGAATACATTTCTAGCCTTATATTAAAGGAATGAGGAAATGTAACTTCAGTTTGATGCATTTTTTGTTATATCCTATGGTTGTAAATAATGCTACTTCTTATAAGAAAAATGTCTATGCACAGCACTGGGTTCAGTTCATACCACTGTCAATATGTTACAGCAGAAAATGTCAACAAATAAGAAAATATAAAAATACCTTAATGTGCCTTCCATGTGCCTATACCTCAGCTTAGGGAGAGTTTTAATCACAGATAGTCTTACTTCATTTCAGCCACAACTAGACCTTTTACACCAGATGAAAATTCCCAATATAGATAGCATCAGCTTATTTGTAAATCTCTCATAAATATAGACTTGCATATACAACAATAGTACTATACCATTTTCCACTAATATACTTTAGGACAACTTTTTTACTATTCTGTTATATAGCTAGTTTCCAGATGTTTCAAGTTAAATTCACTTCAATGGAACTAAAAAAAAATGGAAACTGTATTCTAGCTTAAACCAAAATTTCAATTAGGTTCAAATAATACATGCCTGTGAGATCTCTTATAATTCATAGATTATATCTTTATCTGGGTTTTTTTCACTTTGAGATGGCTTGTTCTGACTCAAGTCTAATTCTGAATGATGAGATCGATGCATGAGGTGCTTCTGCTTATTCATATTACTAGGAACACCTGCTAACTTCTTTTTCCCTTCCCCAGTATAGATATATCACTATCTATCTACCTATCTACCATACCTATCTATAGATAGATATGAAACTCTAATATATATATATATATATACACATGTTATATATAAGTATATATGAGCTATATACAGGTATATAGATATATGATATGTGGTATATACATATGTGGTATATACATATACAGGTATATACATATATGATATGTGGTAGATACATATATAAATTCATATCATATATATAAATTCTCTTGTATATTTTCTCTCATATACATTTATCTCATATATATTTATATCATCATATACATTTTATTGGAGCATAATCTTAATGTATTTTAGTTCTCACATTCTTTGTTAATTATTTGAAATACTTCTATAAAAATGGCCATTTCCTTTGGTAGCCTAGAGATGCTATTTATAAGGAAGGAAGGAAGGATTCATCATTCATTCTTTCCTTTGTTTACATTTTAAAATCCATCATTTTTGTTTCCTAGTGTTTTCCAAAGAAGATGTATTCATTCATTTTGTATCATTATTAACTAATGAAGTTCAAGATATTTGATATGTTTCATCTATTGTAAATTTATTTTTAATGATGCCTGAACTGTCCCATTTTGGTCAGTGGAAGCCTCATTGACTTCCTCCCAAATGGTTTTAGCATGAACCTCACAGTTACTAGGAACATTCCAGGTTTATAAATTTACTAATGTTCCAGACCATCTTGTACATTGCTTGCCCTAGATCAAGAATCAGCCATTTCTTCAATGAATCCAGCTACCTTTACAAGTTCATGGTATTTAGAGCCTCAGACTGAACTTCATGTGTATTTGTTGCCTCCAAAACTGGCTGGTGTCTCTAAGACTTTTAGTAGCCAGACAACTGGTTTTTTCCTAAAAAGAGAAATTCTATTACTAATACAACTTCAATTTAAATTCAAGACTATGAGGCTGTACTTAATCTTACTGTTGTTATATCTGGATTTCCTTTGTTGCCCCAAATTCTAATCAGCACTTTTCCCCAAAAGCACACATGAGAGTTTCAGAGAAAGAGCATCAGAAACCCCAGCACAACAGCTATGGAAGCCATCTGGATCCTTTTGTCCTTTGATATAATTCTTCTACTAGAGATGTAAAAGTTTCTGTTAATCTGTGATGTTTATTATTCTGAATGTTATTTTTGTTTTTATATCTGGAATTTCTTATTTCTTGAGTTAAATGCCACTTTATTTATAACATAGTGTGATGTGTATATACTTGGGCCACGGAGTGGCACTATAAGGAGGTGTGGCCTTGTTGGAGTAGCTGTGTCACTGTGGCTATAGGCTTTAATACCCTTGTCCTAGATGCCTGGAAGTCAGTCTTCCACTAGCAGCCTTCAGATGAAGATGTAGACTTCTCAGCTCTTCCTGCACCATGCCTGCTTGGATGCTGCCATGTTCCCACCTTGACGATAATAGACTGAACCTTTAAGCCAGCCCCAATTAAATGTTGTTCTTATAAGAGTTGCCTTGGTCATTGTGTCTCTTCACAACACCTCCCCCCCTCCCCCGGTCCTCCTGGAGTTCGGACCACCAACCAAAGAATACACATTGATGGACTTATGGTTTGGACCACATATGTGGCAAAGGATGACCTCGATGGCCATCAGGGAGAGACAAAAGGCCCTTGGGCCTGAGGATGTTAGAGGCCTCAGTAAAGGGGAATATCAAGGTGGGAAAATGGGGATGGGTAGACGGGGGGGTGGGGGGGTGGGAGGTGGAATTCCCTCCTAGAGGTGGGTTGGGGAGGGCATGGGGGATATACAAAGAGGAGACTCAGAAAAGGGGAAACATTGGAAATGTATATAAAGTATCAAAAAAAAAAATTGTTACCAGGGACTGGGGTATTGCTGTGATAGGTCTGACCATGCTTTTATTTGGAGGAATGTGGATTTGGAGACTTTGGAAACCAGTGGAATGCTTTAAGTTGTGCTTAATGGGCTATCTTAGTAGGAGTATGGAAGAATTTGTTGCTGAGTATGATTTGAACTGTGCAGACCAGGCCCAAGAGGCTTCCATGGAGAAGAATTTCAGAATGTGGCCTAGAGACTATGTTTGTGGTATTTTGATGAAGCATGTGGCTACTTTTTGTCCTTGTCTGAAGAGTCTGCCTTAGGCTAAGGTAAAAAGACTCAGATTAATTGCATTGTCAAAGGAAGTCTCAGAAAAGTCCATCATAGACTTTGTTTTCTGGTTAAGTGTCCCGCGCACCTCTCGCCAGCAAGAAGACATGCGACACGCAGGCTTCGTCTGCAGTTCAGCTTTATTCAGCCATTGATAGAGGAGGAAGAACCCCGGGGCCCCAGAATGGCGCTGTTATATAGCCCCGAGGCAGCGTGTCCTCCATTGGTTGGCGCACCCCGGGAGTGGGCGGTGATTAGTCATGTACACCCTTAATGCGCAGGCGCTTCGGGCGAGCCACCCCGCGCTATC
>CM052718.1:62855018-62881887 GCA_028551405.1 Uromys caudimaculatus
CTTTGTGTCAGTACTCCTTGAAGATCAGCTCTCTCTGAGAGGTGTTTGGGTTTGGAGAGCTGTGGCACAGGGTCAGTTCTGGGGTGCAGAAAGAAATCAGAAGGATCTTGTCCCTAGTTGTCCCTTGGTTCCTATGTCCTGATGGCTCTGCCAGGGTCCCTCTTGATCCAGTGAGTCTGAACAGAAGTGGTAGTTTTGCCTGTGCTCAAAGGTGTGTCAGCACTCCTGGGATACCTGCTTTCTCCTGAGCCCTTCTGCCCAGGCTGAGGTCCCCAGGCACAGACCCCTGGTGGCCCAGGCAGAGGTCTCCACCCACAGATGGAAACCAGAAGGTTCAGTGGTTTCCTGCCCTGAGTTCTCCTCAGGCCCTGTATCCTGCTGGTTCTGGGCGGGTCTCAGTGAGTAGTACTGCTCCCCTTAACCACACTTACAAGTTTTCCACGCTCCTGGGAGGGTAGCTTTCTCCTGGCACTCATTGGCTATGGACCCCTGGTGGCCCAGGTAGAGGTCTCCATCCACAGATGGAAACTGGATGGTTCAGAGGTGTCCTGCCCCCGAGTTCTCAGGCCCTGTATCCCGCTGGTTCCAGGCGGGTCTCAGTGATCAATGTTGCTCCCCTTAACCCACTCACAGCTTTTTCCACTCTCCTGGGAGTTTAGCTTTCTCCTGGCGCTCATTGGCTATCAACCTTTCTACTTCTATGATTCTTCCTCTCTGGTCCTCTTGGCCAACTTCTAATGATCTTTATATTCTAAACTGATAGCACGTAAATACATTCACTTCTCTTAGGAAAAATTCCCGTTGATAGTTCAGATCTCTACTCTGCTGCTGTTTTAATAATCGTACTACATTAATCAGACTGTGCTGTGATTGCCTACTTCCCATCATAGGTTACTCTTCTCATATTGCTTTTCTAGTTTGTAAATACATTTGAGTTTTCACTTTATGTTTCAAATTATTATTTGAAATCTTCTGCAGTTTTCTAGTGAAATGATAGTGAAGGTGAGGACCGTGGTAAAGATAATGGTGATGAAAATAACCCTATCCATGGAACTGTGTACTAGGATCTTTCTAAATGCTTTTTGTTATAATCTTACTACTAATCTCATTTGATGGGAGAATAAACTAAAGCTAAGAGAGGTAAGGACCTTGGCCAATAGCTTATGAGTGCTAGAGCCAGAATGTGGTAGAGTCAGGAACACATGGAATAGTACTCCAGAGACCAAAATTACTTCTCCAGAGAAAATATTATTTGTGTCCTGATACTAACTCTACCCCTGTTATTTTATGAGAGACAGCCTAGAAGAATAATTCCTAATATTCATAAGTTTACTTTTGTTCTCATAAAATTCCGTCTTTGATTAAAACACAGTTGTCCCACCAAGTTAACCTTCTGGAAAGGGAAATAAAATACAAATATATTTAAATAGCTATGCAAATATAAATTCTAAAACAGAGATATAACAATGAGTAAAAATAGAGAGTATAAACTGGTAGAGGAACACCCAGGAAAATTAATTTAGAGGAGGTAGCATTTGACAGGTAGCAGTGAGCAGCTGAGCGTAGGTGAAAATATGGAGGATCTCAGAGATAGCAACATTCTCTTATCATCTTGTATATGGCAGAAGGTAAAATAAAAGTAAGAGCCTTTGGCTGATCTTACTGCATGCTCATGATTCCACCTCACAGTTGCTACCTTAGGGGGGGATAAAAGACACAAGAAACTTCAAACTGACTGTGGTGGTACGAATAGGCTTGGCCAAGGGAGTGGCACTGTTTGGAGGTGTAGCCTTGTTGTAGTAGGTATGGTCTTGTTGTAATAGGTGTGTCACTGTGGACATGGGCTTTAAGACCCTCATCCTAGCTGACTGGAAGCCAATATTCTGCTAGTAGCCTTCAGATGAAGATGTAGAACTCTCAGCTCCTCCTGAACCAAGCCTGCCTAGATGCTGCCATGTTCCCACCTTGATGACAATGGACTGAACCTCTGAACCTGTAAGCCAGCCCCAACTAAATGTTGTCCCTTATAAGACTTGCCTTGGTCGTGGTGTCTGTTCACAGCAGTAAAATCCTAACTAAGACACTGACCTTAGCTTCTCTTACAGAACTCAGCACCTTGCGTGCTAATTGGTATCCTCCAGCCACGTTCACTCCTGTGAGCCATGAGTTGAGTCTTGAACAGAGGTTTACCAGCACAGGAAAAAGTTGTGATATACTTGAGTTTTACATCTGTACACAGTATTGTTCTTGCTGCCAAGAAATGGTTGTATTTTTCTCAAACGACAAAGTTGGGCCTTTCCTAATGAGAAATTAGCTCTGAAAAATTGACCTTTTTTAATCAGATGATAGAAATGACTTCCTAAGTCTACCCATTTACTGTTTTTGAGTAAAGTAGACATATATTGAACAAGTACTTTTACTAAGGGAAAATGACTAATAACCTTAAGTAACCCAAAGTTATTAATGGCCAACTCTAACATAGTTTGTTCATGGGCATAGCAACTTTAGAATCTCTCATTTTAGAAATATGCTGATTTTTTAAATACCTGGTACTAATCTTGATGCATCTTGTTTACAAATTATTTAATAAGAACGTGTGAAAAACACCCAGAAGCATACCCAACTGTACACAGTGGGTGATGGGCTAAAGACACCCAGAGATACTCCAGCCACCATACTGTAGCAGGGGTGTCTGTGGAAGACACTCAGAGACAGGGGGTGCACACACAAAAGATAACCAGAGGCTGAATAGCCACCATGTGGCATGGGTGAATGGAAGATACCCAGAGGCACCACTACAATATGCAAGTATATGGTGTACAGATAGGTTTGAGAAAGAAAAGAATAGTGTGTGTACTATGAAGAGAGGCATAACTAGAGACTTGAGGGTGGTGAGAATCAGCCTAGTGTGAGTAGCTGCCACCTGAGGCCATGGTGAGGTCCAAGCCCTGCTGTCACTGAGGGTCATGCTAGAGTCTGTCTCTGAAGCAGCAGGAGTCTGTGTCAATGTTAATGGCCCATATTACCACCAAAGTCCATGCAAATATTCCTGTATGGGGCTGCCTCCTAGAGCCATCTCCAAGAGCAGCATAGAATTGTTCCTTACCAGCTGTGGCATTCAGGAGAGCTGGCCCTGCCACTTGCCTGGGAAGTGGAGAAAACCTGACCCCTTAGGGTGTGATAGCAGGAGAGCTGGCCCTGCCACTTGCTCCCTAGCTGCAGCATTTAGGAAAGCATCCCTGCTGTTTACTTGGACAATGTGGGAGACCTGGCCATGGTGGCAGGAGTGTGGGAGAACTAACCCCAGTGCAGGAAAGCTGGCCCTATCACATGCTGTAGTACTCTGAAGAGGAGGACTTGTACCTTGCCTGGGAAGCATGTTAGAGTTGGCCCTGGTGGTGCAGGCATGGTAGAGTCAGCCCAAGGGTGTGAGTGTGGGGAAGCTGGCCTTGTCCCTAGCCAGGACAGTGCTAGAGAGCTGGCCCTGGTGGTGTAAGTGCAGGAAGCTGGTGGGCTGAAAAACACAGCCAACACTCAGGCTCAGATCCAGGGCTTTGAGTTAGCCCACCCCAAAATCTACCCCATCTATGAACTACTAGAGCATGTAAAGGGGCTATTTCTGCATAATCAAACTTGAAGAATCTCCATGACACAAGGTAACAACAGGATATACAAGAGGAGTCTCAGTGTGGATTCAATATTGATAGTATATGTCCTGGCTGGTTGTGTGTCAACTTGACACAAGCTGGAGCTATCACAGAGAAAGGAGCTTCAGTTGAGAAAATGCCTCCATGAGATCCAGCAGTAAGGCATTTTCTCAATTAGTGATCAAGGGGGGGAGGGCCCCTTGTGGGTGGTACCATCTGTGGGCTGGTAGTCTTGGGCTCTATAAAAAAGCCAGCTGAGCAAGCCAGGAGAAGCAAGCCAGTAACGAACATCCCTCCCTGGCCTCTGCATCAGCTCTTGCTTCCTGACCTGCTGGAGTTCCAGTCCTGACTTCCTTTGGTGGTGAACAGCAGCATGGAAGTGTAAGGTGAATAAACCCTTTCATCCCAAACTTGCTTCTTGGTCATGATATTTGTGCAGGAATAGAAACCCTGACTGAGACAAATTGGTTCAATAAGCGTAGTGGGGTATTCCTCTGATAACCTGACCATGTGTTGGGGAAGACTGTGAAAAGACTTTGGAACTTTGAGCTAGAAGAGTCATTGGGATGTTAAGAGCTCTGTGAAATGTTCTGTAGGAACTTGGAAGATAATGCTGAGAACAGTGCAGAAGATGGAGGCCTGGCTTGTGACATCTCAGAGGGAAGATTAAAGGGCCTTTGCTATTTTGACTGTGAAGATTCTGTGGTTTTAGTTAGCTGGGACTGAAGAAATCAGCTGTAATTAACAAGATACCAGAACTACTAAAGCAAAACCATTGCATTACTGGGACTATTGATGCTGGTTAGCTGGAGCTGGGAAATTGGTGGTGATTGGGAAGAGACCAACATCAATGAGGTGAAATCTTCTTAGAAGTGTTTTCTGAGAGCACAGAGGCTGTGTTCCAGAGATAGCCAAGGTTGCACCTTGTGCTGTGGCTGGACTTGGTATTGTGTAAGAGTCACCCAGGTGGTACTAGTTATGAAGGCATGAAGGAGTCATGAAGAGCAGCTGAGGCCTGGGCACTGTGAGAGGCCACAGAAGGCCGTTAGTGAAGGTGCCGCCTCAGTTGCAATTGATGGCCCAGGATTGAAGGGGTCATGCAAAGGAGGTGAGGCTTGGCACCATGAAGAGAGCCTATAAGAAGCTGTTGCTAAAGTCTAGTTGCAGTGGAAGACAGCAGTGTTTTGGAGATGCCAGTACCATGAGATGACCACCAAGAACAGCAGCAGCAGTGGAGTACAGGCATCTGGAGCCTAGAAAATAAAGTGTGTGCTACAAAGGGCAGAGCTGGAGAAGTGACTCAAGCCCTTGGAGGAATCCAGAAGATCATGAATGGATCCCAGACATCAGACGGTTTGGTTGGAGTTTGATTTTGATTTTGATTGTGGCTGTGCCCTGATATATTTTCCCTCCTGAAGGAAGAAGGTATTTTAGTGGAGCCCACAGTTAAAAGACTTTTGATGGTAAAAAGACTTTGAATTATAAGAGATTGGATATCTTTAAAGGGATTGAAATTTTAATATGTAAGAATTTGCAAAGACTGTGGAATTTTTAAAGTTATTTAGATCTTGGGGATGAATAAGAAGGTAAGGGTTGAGGCTTAATAGTGATGTATTTGTGTGTCAAGCTGTCAAGGGGTCAATTGTAAGACAGTATAGCTGAAGTCAGAGGCCTCAAATTAGACCAATGACTCATTGCAATGAATATTTGCAAGTAAAGCTGCAACATACCACAGCTTCCCAATAAGACATAATTTTTTATTTTTATGTCTTTTGTTGTTTTTATTTATTTATTTTTTGTTTTCTTTTGGGGGTAGGCTGCAAGGGCGGATATGGAGGGATGGGGTGATGACTAGAATTGGGGTGATGATATGAAATTCATAAAGAATCAATAAAAAGTTTAAAAACACTTAATAATTATTTGGTTCAACATATGCATCACAAATATGCTCTGAGTAGTTTCCCTTATTTTCTGCTTCGACTTACCATTAGAAATAAGAGAGTTCACGGTCCCAATGACAAAACTACTCAGTGTAAGCAATATGGAAACTGGGATAAATAGACCTATGATTCTGGCTTACAGGAAGCATCGAGTTATGACACATTTCAATGGATATCAGTCTGTGCTTATGCTCTAGGAGGAGATGTGATGGAACAAGTAGTTATCCAGCCTCCTCCATCTCACTGGCCTATCTGGGCCTTAAAGCCCTCAGAAATTGTCCACTGGACATTCTGCATCTGATCATCCATAAAAGATGGAAGTTTTCCAGGTTTTCAGATGCAGCTCTGGAAATAACATGTACAACCTCTGCACAAATTCTGTTGGCTAGAGCATATCATATTACCCATGGTAATCAGGAAACTCTATCTTCCTGTCTAGCCAAAAGAAAGTAAAATGTTTTGGTGAGCATATAGCATTACTTCTGTTCCTTTCATTATTCTACTTGTTCTAATTATTTTGAAAGTTCATAGGCTTCTTCTTTTCAGATGTTAAACAGACTCATGAAAAGGCTGGTAGAGACAGCTGAGGTTTCAGAAATAACACAATGTTTCTGACTTTACCCACCACTCTATCCTTGGTCAGCACTTTCTGCTCCTGTCTAATTCAAATTATCTTAAAATGTGCCTGACACATATCTCTGAGAAGTATATATTTTGGATCTTGATTCCCCCCTATATAGGAAACCAACCTCTAGCTAATTTCTTCTTACAATTCTCTTATAAACTTCTCCAAGAGAAATTATAAAATATATTTCCACATGGTAATGTAGAATTCATAGAGTTAGAAAATGAAGAGGAATTATGGGAAATTGTAGCATGATATTGTTTCCACTATTTACTTGTGTAGTCTCTATATCAGATAGTTTTGTACCCATGCCAGGAAGACAGACATGTTATTGATTCTGCAGTGAGCTTCACAGCAGGAAAATTACATTGGGCCATCATAGGCATAGTAAACACAAGCACTGTTACTGTTGTCATGGAGATTAAAACATAGACATGAACTCTAGAAGTGAGAACTCAACAAAAACATAAGCTCCAGAAGAGAATGTCTTTGTCACTGATGAATCTCTCGTCCCTTTAGTAGAACCTGCAAATGGTAGAGACCTCAAGTATTAATTGTGGAATGAGTGAGCTCAAGCAGCACACAATAAATCATCCTGCATTGAAGCTATAAGAAAATAAATATTTATCAAGATAATGAGGACTTGATAAAGATGGTGAAGATGATCAGAACTGTAGAGGACATACATGTGGTCAGACTATACAAGGAGAAAAGCTGAGAGGAACCATGCAGAATGGCACGTGTGTGGCACAGTGTAAAAGGAGGCTTGGCTCTGACCACAGCAGTCAGGAGATGGAACAGGAGCCAAGTAGAAACACCATCTAGGTTTGTGTCATAGCTCTTCCCTTTATGCAGCAGAGAGATACGACACCTCCCTCAGCCTAGTTTTATATATATAATTTGGAAAGTGACTTTGTATACATATACATATATATTATTGGGGTAGTATTTTAATCCGCTCTATACTTCCCAGTGGGTGCATGCACACTTCTTGTTATTGCCCCAATGTTCTAGATTTCCAAAAGAAAGACACACATACACAGCCTTAAATTTTAAATACCTTAAACAGCTCAATGGCTGGGCCACTCCACAACTCTACAACTGATATTCCTGAGTTAATATTAAATCTATATTTTATCTTTGTTGCCCTGGACCCTGCTGGGCAGCCCTCCTGGAACTGCTTTCCCTCTGCACCTATATGTTGGCTGTCTAACCCTCCTGCACCTTTCTGGTCCATCTCCTATGCTCTGGTCATGATGGAATCCTCTCTTCTTCCTTTCCTTCCCTCCTTCCCTTCTCAGGAATTTTAAAAGTTGCACCTCTGTCTCCCTGCCCAGCCATTGGCTGCCGGTAACTTTATTGACTAGTCAAAAACCAACTGGAAACAGGCTTCCTTTAGTCCTGCATGTGGGACAGTGCTAGCATGTTTTTGGGTAACATAATTAGCATGAGAACCCAAGCTGCTACACACACACACACACACACACACACACACACACACACACACACACACACACGTATAAAGATGGTATTATTACTGTTTTCATTGATAACTACCATGTTCTTGTTGGACTTTTGATTATAGTAGTTTTTGTAGAGTGAGAAGATAGTTTAGAGAACAACTGTAAGCCTAGGAGGAAATGGATGAAAAAGGAAAGCTGCTGAGTGATTGTTTAACTGAGAGATTTCAAACTAGGAGACGTGAGAAAATTATTTTAACATTATGAATAAATATTAGAAATAATTTATAGTTAAATTTATGTGATTAATCTGAATTTTTATGAATTGTATATATTCATTTCACAAGTTAGTTTATAGGAACTAAAAATGTATTTATTCATCAAGTCATCAAAGGAATTTGATTAGACTAATAATACTCAACCACACTTGTTAAAGAATATAACAAAGAACATTATTCATATTAATGATTCTAGTCATACATAATACTCATCTTTGGAGAATTCAGTAAGCATTGACTTAAACTTCATTTCAACTATATTCTCAAATTAAAGACATTGTTTCTTTGTATCTCTGAAAGCACAGAGTATAATTTGATGGTTGAAATGTTAAGGAAATTACTAAAGAGGCAGA
This sequence comes from Uromys caudimaculatus, assembly GCA_028551405.1. Taxonomy (NCBI): domain Eukaryota; kingdom Metazoa; phylum Chordata; class Mammalia; order Rodentia; family Muridae; genus Uromys; species Uromys caudimaculatus. Next base: position 62,863,322 of record CM052718.1, read on the forward strand.
GGTAGAACTTGCATATTCATAGAAATAGCTCAGAAAATGATGATATTGTCTGAAAACAAAGGTGAACAACACACATAGTTGGTAAAGTTGGGTAGATAATTTTAGCCACACTCAGGACTCTTAAAGTTCCCTTATTCTGCATCCAAAGCAGATATAACCAATTGATCACACAGTCTTTCCAACTGAGTCTTGATTGAGGCATTAAATCTTTATGAGTTTAGAGAACTCTATCTATGCTTTGAATACCAATAAATCAGCATTGATAGAGCCAAAGTGAAACCTCCTCCCTATTGTGGAGTAAAGGGTGAGTTTACAAAGTTTCAGATTAAAAAAAAAAAAAAAACCACACTGTTATTCTTAATGACATCATTATACAAGTGGCTGATTATTAAATCAATAATAAATAAATGTAGACTTTAGGTGAAAATTCTGTCTTAACCTAACTTCTCACATACTGTTTTCCTTGATCATTTGGCCCTTTGTTATGTCATTATTTATTCATTTGACTGGTGAAAACACCTCCCCAGTTTCTTATGTGAAGTGTTTTAGAGGGGCAAATGATCAAGCAAACTGGACTTGGCTTCTCCTTGAAAGTATGCAGCAGAGCATAGTTAGACAGGCACGGTCTGTAGACAGGCACGGTCTGTGTGAAATAGTCAGATCCCATTCCCCTTAAACATGATGCAATCTCTTGAACTTTTTATTTTGCTAAAAAATACACTTAAAATGAAAAAAGGTGAAGGAATATGTTTCTTTCTGGGGTTGCAAACCCATTTTGATTTCAAAGAAAGCTGCAAGGGGAGTTTTTGTCTGAGCTCAATTCTACAGAAGACAGAAGCTAAGATCTTAACATCAAACTATCTAATCACTAAATTTTCTTCATCAACAATTTCTGCCTGGGATAATCTTCTCTTTAACAGAAACATGGACAACAGGGAAGAAGTTCTGTGAGATAAAAAGGTGAAAACTAGAAAGACTTGTGTTGAACAGGGCGCTGTGCATGGTTCTGTCTCTGTTTACCATATTACTGAGAGTGGGCTTCACTGTAGTAAGTGTCTTCCACTTAACCTCCCTTCTAGAGCAGTTTAAGGACTCAGATTTCAGTGTTTTAATAGGGAGAATGGTTTGGGGAAACCAAAGGCTTAAATTCTGATCATTGTTAAGAGTTTCATATCTCTTAGCCCTAGGCTCCCCATTTAGACAATGAAGAGATTAAAACTAGTTTTTCCAAGAAGTTGCTGGGAGACTTAGCCAACTGGGCCATAAAAAGCACCCAGCACCATACCTAGACATTACGAGGGCTGAACAGACATCATGTCTTCTTATAACTGGCAGTGCCTGCTTGACTGTGTTAGATTCCTGTTGCTGCTGTAGTTAGACACCACAAGCCCAATGGTTTTAACAACAAATTTGTTCTTTTATAGTTGTACAGGACAAAAGTCAAAAAGAGATGTGCCTTCTGAAGTCCCCAGGGAAAGTTCATCTCTTTGCCTTCATTTTCCTTGCCAGTAGAGTAATCATTATGTGCTATACATGGTTATAAGCTTTATTTTTATGCAACTAGCAACACAACTTTATATTTTCATTGTCATAGACACATGACTGCCACATTCCACTATCACACTAAAATGATCATAAAAAGAGTTTTTCAGTTATATCACACCTTATGAAACGACCACCAGGTATTTGCTTTGTTATTGCCAGAATATTATGTGTCCTATGACACCCTTGTTTTTAATTTAAACTTTTCATTCTTTTTAGTACTTGTTCAGTACTGTGTTTACATCATTTCTACTCTTTTCTCTTTCCTAACTCCTCCCATGCTCCCTCATTCCTCAAATCCATGATCTCTTTTTCTGTGATTATTGTTTTACTTTACACACACACACACACACACAGACAGACACACAGACACACAGACACACAAACACACACACACACACACACACACACACACACACACACACACACACACACACACACACAACCACTGACCAACTGCATCTGTTTAGTGTTCCATAGATGTCTGTGTGTTTAGGGCTGACCTCCTGGGATTGGGAGGGATGGGAGAGCTTGCCCCTGAAGAAAACTGATTCTTTCTTTTTCAGCAGCCTTTGCTTGCTTGTAGATATTTATACAAAGGTGTGGACCTTGTGAACTTTCCCCACTGCCCTTTGACATGCCAGTTGATGGTATTATTATGTAGGTCTTGTTTAGGTAACTGTGTTGTTAAGATTTCACAGGAGCAGCATCCCTGTCATGACTAGAAGATTCCATTTAGCAGCAAACATCCTAGTCCGCTGGCTCTCACAACCTTTCCACTCTCCCACTTCTGCAGTATTCCCTGAACTTTAAATGAGCACACCACAGACACTTCTTCTCTGCATTTTGGCCAGTTGTGGATTTCTGTAATAGATTCCATATGCTGCCAAACCAAGCTTATTTGATGAGAGTACACTATGAGCTACACTTATCTGTGGACAATGGGATAAGTATTTAGAATGTAGTTAGAAATTGCATTGCTATAGGAAAATTGAAATAGTGTGTTCTCCTTTAAGTTATATAGCCTCTCCGGTCATGGGTAGTTATCTATATTTTCAGTTCCAGGTATGAATTCCCTGCTATTGAGTAGGCTTTTTGTATAGTTACACAGCTGTTGGTTGTACCCAAGACATAAGCGCCACTATTGTAGCACTGGTGATACCTTTCCAAGTGATCATTTCTGGTTTGTATGTTTTGCAGCTGGATAGGATTATTGATTGCTTTTCTCCTTTAGCATCTTGAAAAACACTTTCCAATGTGATGAAATCTAGTCCCAAGGGAGGAGGCTTCCAGGTCAGTTCAAGGTCAATTCCTCCAAGTCCTGAAACTAAATGTGTGCTATCTTCAAAAATAGTTCTTACCTTCAAGCTCTAGGAAGCAACCAAGGGCAATGGCAATTTCATTTATTGTTTTAGAAGTCTGTTGGATCCACATGAAATACAACTCAAAGAAAATTCTCTTGCCTAGCACTGGGTTGGTTTTAGATAGTCTGTGGCTGTTGCAGGGAACATTATCACCCCATATGCCAGAACTTCATTTAAACTGCATTATATATTTGTAACCAAGCATATAACATATTTCCTTGTGTCTATGATCTCTTCCTGTTACATTTTTACTATTGCATGGCAAGAAAAAGGCTCCGACTCAGAATTTCTAAGTCCCTCTCAAAAGAAGAATTCCTTGTCCAAAATCCTTAATAATATCTTTAAAGTTCCCTTTGCCAAATAAGGGTAAAGTAGCACTCTTGAGCTCAGGAGTTAGAGGCTGTGGAGACAGTTATTGAACCTACTGAAATGACTAATCAGATTTTTGAACACTGTTAAAATAATCTTCATACTGGTATAATAGAGAGTGGTGGTATCAATTCTGAGGGCAGGAGGACCTGAGAAGCTAATCAAAGAAAGCATTTAGAACACTCTACAGGATTTCTGTACCTTTTATCTGGTCCTTCTCTATCCTATCTGAAATTGCACAGGCAGGAGTTAAATAGTGAGTAATGCAGGATAGAAGTACATGATCTCAAACTCAAGTCACATTCTAGCTCTGTAATCTGACAGCTGATGCATTTACTATAGGAGATCTCACAGTTTTCCTGGATGTGCTCCCTAAAACCATTTCCTGAAATAAGAACTTGTAATTCTCTGAAAGATGACTCCAGGAAGCACTAACAGGGAATGAGGATATGGTAAGAAGCTGCTCACCTGTATGTTAGCCAGCAGGTCTCTCCTATGGGCTTCTGGGTAACTGAGAGGATCCAGGAGACAGTGCAGACCAGGCCTCAGTGACATCCCACCTGATGGGAGTTAGAGGGCAAGTTCTCCTCTGGCAGAGGTCTGAGTAGGACATTGTCTTTAGCATTTCCAGTCATTCTTTACATACCTTTTCTGGCCAAGATAGTAATAGGAAAGTGTTTCAATCAAACAGCCAGCATCTTATAAGGAATGTTAAAGGCCATGGTATGTAAACAGAGTTGATCTCTCTGAAAACAGGTGCACAGTACCTGTTTCTTAGGGATATTGGTGATATTAGTCATCTGTTAAAGTACCTATTACATGCCTGACACAACATAGTTGCTCAATACACAGTGTCTTCTGAGAAACAGGGATATTAAAATTTTCCTTCAGTTTTACTCTGGAAGATCACTGAGAACTTCAGAATTCTGAAGTTTTTGTTTTGTATTGTCTTGTTTCTGTTTCATTTATTTCTGAAGTCAAGGCAGAACAGTAGCTACACTATGTCAATATAACTCCTTAGGACTCACACCTGATTATAAGCCAATACTTTATGGTTTCATTGCTTATATCCTTTGATACTAGAATTTCACACTGGCTTGTACACTGCTGAGCATGAGTTGAATGATCTGGTAATGTGTGACTCTTAGCTCAGTCTTAATCACATCTGAAGAAGTTTTGAGGTTAGGACTGCAACTCTGCTGACAACTTTATGACTAGGTGTCAATGAGCAAAAAATCTCAGACAAGCATCATCACATGTAAAACATCCACTTAGCAAACACTGTTAGCATATGAACTTGCAGAGACTATATGACTGTTTGGTAAATTTGAATGTGTTCCAGATATATACTTTGAGGTTTCTGAACAGTATTTTGTACAATATATTCAGTCAAGACAAGTGAAGATTCCAGGCACAGGGTTAGTCATCGGGCTAATTTCAGGAACTGAGGTTTCTTTGGGGTTCTTGACTCTTGAGGATTTTAGCTAAGGTCGCCATTCCTGAAAGTCTAGCCTGTAGATTTAATGGGATTCTGTGCTGGAGTATAGCAGTTAGTTACACATTGTCTTTACTGGATTTCTGTGAATCCACATATAATGAACACCTTTAATTTCACTAATAAAAGTCCTTTTATAAAAGGGCACACTGAGCTAAATTCCATGAACAAAAGTGCATATCTGACTTGTCAGTGTGTAATTGGAAAACCATTGCTTATAGGTTAACATAGAGATCCCAGCAACCCACGACAGGCAGAGACCTGCCGAGCTCTGCACTCTGGTCTGGGGTCTTGGCAACACTAGTTTATGACCTTAGCAAGGATCACATAGTCTCACATTTTACAGCTGAAATTTCGGAGTTTTTCTAGTTGTGGCAAGATATACATTATCTGACATCTACTACTTTCAATATTTTAAGTATGAAGTTGTGACATTAAGTACATTCATATTGTTGTCCATCACTGCCATGTAAAGTCATCTTTTATTTTCTAGTACTGACATGCTGAACACTATAGCCATGAAACAATAAAATTCAATCTATTCCTTGTTTATCTAGCTCCAGAAAACTACCATTATTCTTTTCTATATTCTGAGTGAATGTTCTGTAAGCGTTCTTTCCACTTGCAAAAGTAGAGTCACCCAAATTGTTGTCCTTTTCTCTTAACAATAACTTTAAGATTCACTTGTGTGGTAATAGGTGTTAGAATTTCATCTTAAGACCGAGTAACGTCCTGTTGTCTAACATGAGCCTTTCGCGATCTATTCCTCAATTCATAGACATTTCCACTATTTCCACCTTTGGGCTACTATGAACAGTTCTAGCACAAACAGTAGCATAGAGCTATATAAGCTATACTGTTCTCAGTAGATTACCGGCATAACAGTTTGGCACTTTTTCTATAAGCTTAAGGAACTAGGAGGCCAGGAGTGGTGACACAAGCCTGTAAAGATAACAGCTTGGTTCCTGTGGTTTCAAGGCTAGCCTGGTGGGTTTCAGGCTATCCTGTGTGTTTGTGATCCTGTATGAGCCATATGCTTATGATCCTGCCTCTTTAAATACAAACAAATAAAACTAAGGAACTAGGCAGATAATACAAGCAGATGCTGCCTGATTCTTTAGTGCTAGTGCAGCTTATTAAAGAACTTGAGGCTTCCTTTGTACCTTACTACAGGTGAAAAATGGCTTTATGGATCTTTTAAATAAGATTTTAGAAGGAACCCACTTGAAAGCCATGATTTGATATCATAAAGCTGAATTTATATTCCACCTCTAAACTACTTATTGAAAATACCATTCATAATTTTCTTATATGGTGTTTTCATCCCATATACATCAGATGAGTTCCAACAGTCATTTGGTGATTCTGCTTGGATTCCAGGATGTAGTTGCATAAAACATAAAACTCTGTGACCCCAACTTCTTCATCACTGAATGCTAAAATGCCCCTTCCACTTCCTTACTACCAGAAGGACAGAATACTTCCTAGATTACTAATAACTTCCCTGTGTAAGGCCATGCCTATAAGAAGTGTCTGACATAAATGCTAATGAAGGCCAGAGAAGAAATGCATAGGTTATACATTGGCAGAGAGCAGAGGGCTTGCATTTGTGCACAGTGGCAAGTTCATTTCTTTAATTTATATGTGTGAATCTGTATGTTTATAAAATTCAGAGAACTGAAGCCCAAGCCCTGTGCTCACTAGGACAGCTGACAGGACAGAAGCCTCCACACTGTCCTTGACATACTGGAAAGCCAGGAGAATTCCCTGGCTTCCTTCCATTTCTCTGCCAGGCATAGACTATACAGAGTTGGAAAAGTTGGTCTTTGCCCACAATCATACACCAACATACTCCAACACCAACACTGTATTGGGATTCTACTGTGGGCCAAAGACTAAAGATACCTTGGTATTATAATTTGAATGTGAAATGTCTCCTACAAGCGTGTGTGTTTGAACATGTGGTCCCCTGCTGGTGGCACCGTATTATGGTGTTTTGGAACTTTGGGAATACAGATTCTAGTTGGTAGATGCACGTCATAGGAAGAGGTCTTGGGTTATGTATCTCAGTTTTATTTGTGATCTAAACTCTGCTTCCTGACCAGTGCCATGTGAGAATGGAGAGAAACAAGGACTCACATGGAAGAATGACAACAGTCTTGACAGAAGGTTGATAGAACTTGGGCTGGGATGTGGCAACAGCTGAAGGAGTGAAAGTGGCAATATTTTGGATTTTCTTTGTTTGTAGAGCTGATAGGGTCCTGATTAGTTGGAAAAATAATCAGTTACTCCATATGGGCCATGTAATTACGAACTGATACCACTGAACCAAGATAAACATTACTGTTTCAAGTCAAAGTTGATTCTTATTGTCAATTTAATTTCTATATGTATCACAAGTCATTGTTAGTAAGTATGTTACAATTTTCGCTCATGGTTGTATAGCCACTTGGATGATTTCTCTGAAGAAGTTGAGGCACAGAGAGACAGTACTATTCAAGGATGTACAGCAATTGAGTGGGAGAAATGGTTCCTCTCCTCTCTGACTCCATCAAGCAGCTCCCACTGCCTTTCAAATGTAGGAGCTTGGGAGTCCCTGGATAAGAACTGCAATTTTTGAAGGTTTGAAGGAATTATTTTCATCTTTAGAAAAAAAAATCACTGAAATAACTGGAGAAATGACTAAGAAGCAAACAGCCCCCCTTTTTAAAGCATCAGCTGTGTGATTTCTTTCCAGATACTGAAATCTATGGCTCTTTTGCCTTTTGTCAGCACACTTTCGGAACAGTCAAATGATTTCAATAAATGCCTGTGTGTTGCAGTAAATTGTTAAAGTCTGCTCTATGCTCCTGGTGGGGGCTCCGCTAAACCTGCCAAATGTTTTGGATTCATGAATGAAAGACAGAGAGAGAGAGAGAGAGAGAGAGAGAGAGAGAGAGAGAGAGAGAGAGAGAGAGAGAGATTATTTTTAATATGACTTAACTAGCTCAATGGCTGGGCCAGTCCTGAACCTCCATGTGGCTAACACACTCCCCTCTGATATTCCTGAGTTAATACTTACTAGATCTGTATTTTATCCTTGCTGCCCATGGACCCTTCTGGGCAGCCCTTCTGGGGCCGCTTTCCCTTTTGCTCCTACATTTTGGCCATCTCCCCCTCCTGTGCCTTCCCAGCATGGTCTGCCTATCTCTTGGAGGACTCCCTTCTTACCCCTTTCTTGTGTTTCTTGCCTGGGAATCCTAAAAGTCCTGCCTCTGTCTCCCTGATTTCCCAATCAGAGCCAACCGGGGGCATGCTTGCTTTAGCCTATGTGCAGGACACTGCAAGCAAGTTTTTGGGTAACATAATTAGCACGAGAACACAAGCCACTACACCTGTGCACCCCTATACATCGCCAAGTTATACCCTGAATAGAGGGATGACAGTTGAGAACAGATGGCAGTGAGACACATCTCCATTCATAAAGTGTGGATAGAAACTGTTACTCATGGAAACTTGACAACATGTTTGCTTCCTGTCCCAAAGAGCATTCAATTTCCTGGAATAAAAGCAGTTAAGAGCATCAGCTGCTGGCTGTCCCACAGCCTTCCTTACACAAATCCTGCCAGGAGAGAGCTGGTCTCCCAGGAGTGCTGTCACTCCTAAGTTCACAGGTGAGACCACCACTATTGCACCAATAACTGTACAAAGAGGGACTCACCAGGAGACTACATGACACAGGAACTTCGAAACAGCCAGAGACAGGATCCTTCCCATTTTCATGAACAGCCCGCAGCTAACCCTGTGACACACCCAAATCCTGCCCTGAGAGAGCTGGTCTCCTAGGAGTGCTGGCACACCTAAGATCACAGGCTCACAGGCCCACAGGAGGGAGAAGCTTCAGTCAGACAGAGCAAGACCAATAAACACCAGAGATAACCAGATGACAAGAAGCAAGCACAAGAACCTAAGCAACAGAAACCAAGGTTACTTGCCATCATCAGAACCCATCACAGCAAGTCCTGGATACCCCAACACACAACCAAACAGGTGAAGGAATAGAACAAAACCATCCAGAATCTAAAAATGGAAGTACAAACAATAAAGAAATCACAAAGGAAGAAAACCCAGGAGATAGAACACCTAGGAAAGAGATCAGGAATCATAGATGCAAGCATTATGAACAGAATACAAGAGATAGAAGAGAGACTCTTAGGTGCAGAAGATACCATAGAAAACATTGATACAACAGTCAAAGAAAATGCAAAATGCAAGAAGCTCCTAACCCAAAACATCCAGGAAATCCAGGACACAATGAGAAGACCAAACCTAAGGATAATAGGTATAGAAAAGGCAAAGATTCCCAACTTAAAGGGCCAGTAAATATCTGCAACAAAATTATGGAAGAAAGCTTCCCTAACCTGGAGAAAAAGAGCCCATGAACATAAAAAACAACAACAACAACACCAAAACCAAACCAACCAACCAACCAAACAAACAAACAAAAACCCCCTACAGAACTCCATATAGATTGGACCAGAAAAGAAATTTCTCCCATTATATAGTAATCAAAACAACAAATGCAGAAAACAAAGAAAGAATATTAAAAGCAGTAAGGGGAAAATGTCAAGTAACATATAAAGGCAGACCTATCAGAATTACACCAGACTTCTCAACAGAGACTTTGAAAGCCAGAAGATCCTGGGAAGATGTCATACAGACCCTAAGAGAATGCAAATACCAGTCCAGGCTACTATACCCAGCAAAAGAAATTAAAGAAGATCTCAGAAGATGGAAAGATCTCTCATGCTCATGGATTGGCAGGATTAATATAGTAAAAATGGCCATCTTACCAAAAGCAATATGCAGATTCAATGCAATCCCTATCAAAATTCCCACTCAATTCTTCATAGAGTTAGAAACAGCAATTTGCAAATTCATTTGGAATAACCAAAAACCCAGGATAGTGTAAACTATTCTCAACAATAAAAGGATTTCTGGTGGAATCACCATCCCTAGCCTCAAGCTGTACTACAGAGCAGTAGTGATAAAAACTGCATGGTATTGGTACAGTGACAGCCAGGTAGATTAATGGAATAGAATTGAAGACCCATAAGTAAACCCACACAAATTTAGTCACTTGATCTTTGACAAAGGAGCTAAAACCATCTAGTGGAAAAAAGACAGCATTTTCAACAAATGGTGCTAGTTCAACTGGTGGTCAGCATGTAGAAAAATGCAAATTGATCCATCTTATCTCCTTGTACAAAACTCAAGTCCAAGTGGATCAAGGACCTGCACATAAAACCAGATACACTGAATCTAATAGAAGAGAAAGTGGGGAAAAGTCTCGAACACATGGGCACAGGGGAAAGTTCCTGAACAGAACACCAATGGCTTATGCTCTAAGATCAAGAATCAACAAATGGGACCTCATGAAATTGCAAAGCTTCTGTAAGGCAAAGGACACTGCCAATAGGACCAAAACAGCAACCAACAGATTAGGCAAAGATCTTTACCAATCCTACATCTAATAGAGGGCTATTGAATATATATGAAGAACTGAAGAAATTAGACTCCAGAGAACCAAATAACCCTATTTAAAAATGGGGAATAGAACTAAACAAAGAGTTCTCAACTGAGGAATCTTGAACAGCAGAGAAGCACCTAAAGAAATGTTCAACACCCTTAGTTATCAGGGAAATGCAAATCAAAAGACTCTGAGATTCCACCTCACACAAGTCAGAATGGCTAAGATCAAAAACTCAGGTGACAGCAGATGCTGGCAAGGATGTGGAGAAAGAAGAACACTCTTCCATTGTTGGTGGGATTGCAAGCTAGTACAAACAAACACTCTGAAAATCAGTCTGGTGGTTCCTCATAAAATTGGACATAGTACTACCTGAAGACCCACTATGCCACTCCTGGGAATGTCCCAAAAGATGCTCTAACATATAACAAGGACACATGCTCCACTATGTTCATAGAAACCTTATAACCAGAAGCTGGAAAGAACCCAGATACCCTTCAACTGAAAAATGGATACATAAAATGTGGTACATTTACACAATGGAGTACTACTCAGCTATTAAAAACAATGACTTCATGAAATTCTTAGGCAAATGGATGGAACTAGAAGATATCATCCTGAGTGAGGTAACCCAGTCACAAAAGAAAGCCCATGGTATGCATTCACTGATGAGTGGGTATTAGCAAAAAAGCTTGAATACCCAAGATACAATTCACAGACCTATGAAGCTCAAGAAGGAAAACCAAAATGTGGATGCTTCAGTCCTTCTTAGAAGGGGGAACAAAATACTCAAGGGAGGTAGAGGGTGGGAGGGACTTTGGAGGAAGGGGGCGGGGGGGAAAGGGAGGAGGATCAGGTATGGGAAGAGACATGAATGGTATACATAGGGTCAGGAAATTGAACAGAGGTGTGTAGCAATGGGGGATGGGGAACTGGGGGTAGCCACCTGCAAGTCCCAGATGCCAGGAAAGTAAGAGGTTTCTAAGACCCTGTGGGGATAAGATTAGCTGAAATGCCCAGCAAAGGGGAGGGAGAACCTGTAGAGACCATATCCAGAGGTTAGGCAAGGCCCCCGGTTGGGGGATGGGTCCACCCACTTATCTCCAAATTTTTAACCCAGAATTGCTCCTGTCTAAAGGAAATATGGGGACCAAGTGTGGAGCAGAAACTGAAGGAAAGGTCATTCAGAGACTGCCCCACCTGGGGATCCAACTCATATACAGACACCAAACCCAGACAGTATGTGGATGCCAAGATGTGCTTGCTGACAGGGGCCTGTTATAGCTGTCTCCTGAGAGGCTCTGTTAGAGCCTGACAAATACAGACGTGGATGTTCACAGCCAACAATTGAACTGAGCAGAGGACCCCAATGGAGGAGTTAGAGAAAGAATTTGAAGGGGTTTGCAACCCCATCAGAAGAACAACAATATCAACCAACCAGACCCCCCAGAGTTCCCAGGGATTAAACCACCAACCAAAGAGTACACATGGAGGGACCCATGGCTCAAAACACATATGTTTCAGAGGATGGCATTGTCTGGCATCAATAGGAGGAAAGCCCTTGTTCCCATGAAGGCTCGATTCCCCAGTGTAGGGGAATATCAGGGCAGTTAGCCTGGAGTGGGTGGGTGGGAGGGGGAGCATTCTCATAGAAGCAGGGGAAGGGGAAGAGGTAGTGGGGTTCCAAAGGGGAAACCAGGAAAGGGGATAACATTTGAAATGTAAATACATAAAATATCCAATAAAAAACAAACAATCAAACAAACAAAAGAGCATCAACTGCTCTTCTTGCAGAGGGGCTAACCTTGGTTCTCAACAGCCATATCAGGTGGCTCTTGGCCACCTGTACTCCAGCTCCAAGAGATCTATTGCCCTTCTCTGGCCTTTACCATCACTGCACACATATGGAATAAACCCACACACAGATAATATGTAAGTATACACTTGTATTTAAAAGAGAGGTTTGTGTTAGGTGTTTTTTGATCATTGTAACAAACACTTAAGAAACAATTTAAAGAGTAGAAAGGCTTACCTTGACCACTTGGTTTCAAAACTTTCATTCACTGGTCACCTGGCTCCATTATTTCAGAGCCCACAGTAAGTTAGAACACCACCATGGTAATGAATGTGTAACACAGCAAAGTTGTTCACCTCATGGCACCCAGGGAAACAGAGATGACTATAGGAGGTGACCATGCCACCAGTGACCTACTTCCTCCTAAGAGACCCCATTCTACTGTTTCTAGTGCCTCCCAAAATAGCAACACCAACTAGGGCTAAGGCCTCACCTCATAAGTCCATGGGGGTACAATTTATACCATAGCAGAGTTAAATATAGCCAGCACCACAAGAGAAAGACATGCTAAGTAGCAAAGCTCTGCCCTATTACGTTAAGCACTTCAGTCATTTTCTGTCTCTCTTAAAATCTGCCATCATCCTTCATGACTCCAAACCACCTTGCTGCATGTCACTGCTATTTACCCTGCTACCACTGGACTTTGTAACTTATCATTATCTAGAGCTGTCTCCATAGACATCTTGATCCTGAAATCCATTCGGTTAACAGCATTATCTTGCACTTACCACCTTTCTTAAGGCTGTGCCTGCTTCTCTTCTTGCCTTCCAAGGCCTTTGCCTGCTTCCCTTCTTGCCTTCCAAGGCCTTTGCCTGCTTCTCTTCTTTCCTTCCAGGACCTTTACCTTAACCCCATTGTCCCCACCCTGTTTTATCCCTGTCACAGACGATACATTCCACTGTGCTCTCAGTAACCACTGTATGCTCTCACTCCTCCTGCCTTTCAGTTCCCAGTCTTGATGACATCTGCATTCTTATCTATGCCATAAAATCATAGATCACATGTATCTTAGGCAGAACCCTGCCAAACTCTCTAAATATGTTCCATATCCTCTTTGTGCCCCTCAGACCCTAGCCTATTTCCTGCCACTGCATCCAGATCCCAGTATGTCCACTACAGTTCTGTGATTGGTTTTCTTCATCTTCACTCAGTTCATCTTCTTTCCTGACAAAGGTGCAGCTGGTTTCCCTTTCTTCCTCCAGTGAAAAATCAAGGTCCACAGAACCTTTCTCTATTAATGACCTCCTCTCTTCTTACCACTTCTTCTGACTTACTCATGTTACAAACAAATGTTTTTGTTTTATATTTTTAAAAACATATTTTAATCTTGATGCATACAAATTTTACATATCAATCAATGACTAGGTGATGTTTTGTTTATGTTAAATATCTGTACAATGTTCTAATCAAGACAAATACACCTGTCTCCTCAAATATCAATCACAAATTTCTGGTAATAACAATCAAAATTCTCTAGACTTTACTTTTTATGTACTAAATGTTTGTATGTTTATATGTTTATAGCCCGCATAGTTTAATTGTCATTATGAAACATCATCACTCCAAGTAGAATCACAATATATTCACTATAAAGAATCTGAACACAGTCTAATTTCTCATTTTAAACTGATGTTTTACTTGATATGAGTATAGCAACATTGTTTAATAGAAAATGTTCAATATAGAGACCCCTTTTAATCCCTTTATCATCCAATTGCCCTTCTCTTTCTGGGCAGATCCTAAGGAATACGTAATTAGTGCTTTTAGCACCTATGACAGACCCACCAGTATAACACATACCCCCACCTTTGTGGGCTTATCCCCTACAATACACTTCAAATGCTTCTCACTTCCATGTTTCTGCTTCATCCTTCTGGATTACATTTCCTAAGAAGGAGGATTATTTAAACTTTCTTTTTCCATGAAGTCTAGTCATAGAAGCACTTCTGTGAAGCCATGTGATTGCATTGTCCTTTTCTGGAACTCTCCTTTTCAGTTTATTTTGTTGTGATATAATTGGCATATAGTAAGGTACCAAGCTTGATAACATTTGACAATCATGTAGCCTATGCGAACAACATATAAATAAAGATCCATTTCTAACACCCTAGCCTTCTTCCCCACTCCATTTCAGTTAAACCCAATCTCCCAGAGACAATACTGTTCTGAATGGTGTTGCCAGAGATTTCTTTTGCCTGAATTTGAACTTGATATCAGGGAGATGACAAATGGTGTAAGGTTGTGTTTCTTCAGCATTGTGGCCTTTCGTTATTCACTCATACTGTTGCATTTATTGAAAATCTATTCTTTTTGATTGCTGAACAATATTTCATAACATCCACAAACTACAACTTGTTTGTCCAGTTTGCCAATATATGGATATATACCTCTTCTTCAGTATTTGGCATCTATTCACAAGCTGGATATATGCTGATACCAGTAGTTTGTGGGCATGTGCTTTTTTTTTCTTGGAAAATATCTATGAGTTTGTAAAAATTGCCAAGCTGTTTTGCAAAGTGGCTTGCCCTGTGGCTTTCTCTCCTCTCCACCTGTGAAGTTCCCACTTGCTCCATATTCACCTCTAATGTTTGATGTCCTAGCCGTGCTTCCTTTGACACTGATAGTGAGACTCTGTATTCATTCTCATTCCCCACACATCTCCATTTGAGCTCCTGGAAGGCTGCAATTGTACCTCCATCACTACACATACCCAGTCCACCTTATAGATAATGCTGCAAATCCAAACTCAATAAAATGGAACCCAATAAAGCCACCAAGTAATGAGGAATTGTGAAGATGGCTGGGTGTTCCAAGGAAATCAATATGATCCAGCTCACAGACAGTGTATTGTAATATTGTAGCACGAACTCAGGGCTCCTATGGCCATTTGTTACAGTCTTCAGGAAGGTTTTTTATCAGATTAATAGCAGCAAGTCATACAATGTACTGAATTTCTTTTCCAACATAGAAAATAGCTGTTTTCAGCCTTTTGAAACTGGGTAAATGAGCCATTGATCTTACCTGTAGAAAACTGTAGGGCAGGCTTGTCCTATCTCAACTTCCAATAGTCCATGACTGGAGCCAGCCAATTTATCCGTGCTTATCTCATCTTCATTCTCTGTGTGCTTTGTATCTTCTCCCATGCCTTTTTCTATCCTCTCAGGAGATTCTCACTCAGCTTGCTCTCATATTTTCTCTCCTACAAGAGAAATCAAGGCCTAGCACAGATGCCAATATCTTATGATACTTTCTCAGCATTTAACCACGTAGTAACTGTTCTCTCTTATAAATGATGGATTATATGCTTTATAAGATGAAAGATAGGTCCAGCTTATCTTCCAGGACTTCTACATTAATCCTGGGACAAGGGAGCTCAATAGCTTACAAGTGTCACACAGATTCCTATGGTCTTATCCCAGACATCCAGCTGCTACACAAGCTCTCTTTTGATGTCCCCTGTTCAAAATGAGCCACTGTTTTTAGTTAGATCTCTGCCTTCTATGTCACCTTGAAGCAACACCTGTCTTACCACCCACCAGTCAGAGAAGGGCTGGGGGTCATTCAGGGGCATATGTTGAAGCCTGTGGTCTCATAGGAGTGTGAAAGGTACTGAGTAACAGGACACTCTGTTATGTCACCACTGTAAGCTATGTGTGTTCCAGTGGAGACACAAAAACAGCCAGCTAAAGTTTGGTAAATATACAATAGAAAAGGGGACTACTGTCCCAATATTATTTTCTCATTCTCTCACTCTCAAAGCACACAATTAAGCACACAGTTAAGAATATTGTCCCCTCATATACTCTGGTTGACACAGCAGATATTTTCCAGAAAGACAGTCTTTTCTTTCTGCTGCCATTTGTCTGTATAGGTCTCCAGAAAACCTTTCATCTGGAAAAGCAGAGGTTGCCACCCCTCCCTTGCTGCAATATTCCACCCTTTCTCCACCTCTCAATAAACAATAAATAATAAAATGAATAATGAATAAAATTTTTTATTCATTAGAGAGTATACAACATGGTTATTCTTGCTGGACACTGTGATATGAACTGATGACAGTCACAAGAAAATCAATGCTCTCCTCTGGTTCATATTCTACTAGGAGCTGTAGACACAAAAACAAGTGGTAATTAGCATGTCCTCACTGCCATTTTAGTGACAGTACATGAATGCTGGGGAAATCTGAGAGACAGTGAGGCCAAGCTGAGGTCTGGGAAGACCTTCAAGAAGAGGTGACCTTTACCTGGAGGTCAGTTGAATGGCATGGGGGAGGGGCTTCACAGAAGACCCATTGAAGAGGTTAAGAAACTATGAAAGCATGGCACAGTAAAGATACAGAAAGAAGCTGGGTATCTCTGAAAAGTAAGAGAAGAGGAAAAACAAGGTTGGAATGACAGTGAAGAAACAGTCTTTTGCATAGATATTCAACTGTACAGTGAATGAAAAATGACACACATCAAGTAGACCATGCTTTGAGTTTTGATCCCTCCCCCATGGTTCATCTCCCTCTCCCTCTCCCTCTACCTCTCCCTCTCCCTCTCCCTCTCCATCTCCATCTCCCTCTCCTTCTATGTTTCTCTCTCTCTCTCTTTCTACCTCCTTCTTTCTACTCTAGGAAGCATCAGCAAGCCACAGATCTCAGCGAGCCATTCCATCAACTAATACAATACCTCTTGTTCTATAGGACACTGCATTGTTAATCCATGTTACTCAGTAGGTTACACATCTTCATTGGGTTCTGCACACTTAATATTCCCAATTTAAATCAGCTTTCTTTTTCTTTAATTTTTTTTTGATATTTTATTTACATTTCCAATGTTTCTCCCTTTCTAGGTCTCCTCTTTGGAAGCCACCTATCCCTTCCCCCTCCCCCAACTCTATGAGGGAATTCAACCTCCCACACACCCAGCCACCCACTCCGTTATTCCCACCTTGACATTCCCCTTTACTGGGGCCTCTCCTCTCGCTGATGGCCAACAAGGCCCTCCTCTGCCACATATGTGGTCCAAACCATGGGTCCTTTGATGTGTATACTTTGGTTGGTGGTCTAGCCTCCAGGAGGTCCGGAGGAGTCAGGCAGTTGACTCTATTGCTCCCTCCATGAGGCCGCAGACTCCCTCAGCTCTTTCAGTCTATCTGGGACCTCACTCTCAGTCCAGCTGTTACTGTAAAGTGAAACTTGGGTATTCCGAACTTTTGGGCTAATATCCACTTATCAGTGAGTACATACCATGTCACTCTTTTGTGACTGAGTGACTCACAGAGGATGATATTTTCAAGTTCCATCCGTTTACCTGCAAATTTCATGAAGTCATTGTTTTTAATAGCTGAGTAGTACTCCATTGTGTAAATGTACCACATTTTCTGTATCCATTCTTCTGATGAGGGACATCTGAGTTGTTTCCAGCTTCTGGCTATTATAAATATGGCTGCTATGAACATAGTGGAGTATGTGTCTTTATTACATGTTGGAGCATCTTCTGGGTATATGCCCAGGAGAGGTATAGCTGGGTCCTCAGGTAGTATTATGTCCATTTTTCTGAGGGTCCGCCAAACTGATTTCCAGAGTGGCTATACCAGCTTGCAATCCCACCAACAATGGAGGAGTGTTCCTCTTTCTCCACATCCTCACCAGCATCTGCTGTCACCTGAGTTTTTGATCTTATCCAGTCTGACAGGCATGAGGTGGAATCTCAGACTTGTTTTGATTTGCATTTCCCCAATGATAAAGGATGTTGAACATTTCTTTAGGTGCTTCTCAGCCCTGAAAATTTCCACAGTTGAGAATTCTCTGTTTAGCTCTGTTCCCCATTTTTTGATAGGGTTATTTGGTTTTCTGGAGTCTAACTTCTAGAGTTCTTTGTATATGTTGGATATTAGCCCTCTATCGGACATAGGATTGGTTAAGATCTTTTCCCAATCTGTTGGTTGCGTTTTGTCCTATTAACAATGTCATTTGCCTTACAGAAGCTTTGCAATTTCATGAGGTCCCATTTGTCTATTCTTGATCTTAGAGCATAAGCCATTGGTGTTCTATTCCGGAATTTTTCCCCTGTACCCATGTGTTCGAGGCTTTGCCCCATTTTCTCTTCTATTAGATTCAGTGTATCTGGTTTTATGTGGAGGTCCTTGATCCACTTGGACTTGAGCTTTGTACAGGGAGATAGGAATGGATCAATTTGCATTCTTCTACATGTAGACTGCCAGTTGAACCAGCACCATTTGTTGAAAATGCTGTCTTTTTTCCACTGGGTGGTTTCAGCTACTTTGTCAAAGATCAAGTGACTGTAGGTGTGTGTGTTCATCTCTGGATCTTCAATTCTATTCCATTGATCTACCTGCCTGTCACTGTACCAATACCATGCAGTTTTTATCACTACTGCTCTGTAGTACAGCTTGAGGTCAGGAATGCTGATTCCTCCAGAAGTTCTT
>CM052718.1:62882387-62945421 GCA_028551405.1 Uromys caudimaculatus
TAGCTAGAACTTCAATTACTATATTGAATAGATAAGGAGAGAGAGGGCAACCTTGTCTATTCCCTGATTTTAGTGGGATTGCTTCAAGTTTCTCTCCATTTAGTTTGATGTTGGCTACTTGTTTGCTGTATATTGCTTTTACTATGTTTAGGTATGGGCCTTGAATTCCTGATCTTTCTAAGACTTATCAAGAAGGGATGTTGAATTTTGTCAAATGCTTTTGCAGAATCTAATGAAACGACCCATGTGTTTTTTTTTTCCCTTTGAGTTTGTTTATGTAGTCAATTACATTGATGGATTTCTGGGTATTGAACCATCCCTGCATCCCTGGGATAAAGACTACTTGATCATGATGAATGATCATTTCGATGTGTTCTTGGATTTGGTTTGCAAGAATTTTATTGAGTATTTTTGCATCGATATTCATAAGGGAAATTGGTCTGAAGTTTTCTTTCTTTGTTGGCTCTTTGTGAGGTTTCGGTATCAGTGTAACTGTGGCCTCATAGAAGTAGGTGGGTGGTGTTCCTTCTGTTTCTATTTTGTGGAATAGATTAAAGAGTATTGGTATTAGTTCTTCTCTGAAGGTCTGATAGAATTCTGCAGTGAACCCATCTGGTCCAGGACTTTTTTTGTTTGGGAGACTTTTAATGAATGCTTCGATTTCCTCAGGCATTATGGGACTGTTTAGATGGTTTATCTGATCCTGACTTAACTTTGGTATTTGGTGTCTGTCTAGAAAATTGTCCATTTTATCCAGATTTTGCAGTTTTGTTAATTATAGGATTTTGTAGTAGGATCTGATGATTTTTTGAATTTCCTCAGAATCTATTGTCTCCCTTTTCATTTCTAATTTTGTTAATTTGGATACTCTCTTGTGCCCTCTGTTTAGTCTGTCTAAGGGTTTATCTATCTTGTTGATTTTCTCAACGAACCAACTCTTGGCTTTGTTGATCCTTTGTATAGTTCTTTTTGTTTCTACTTGATTTATTTCAGACCTGAGTTTGATTATTTCCTGCCTCCTACTCCTCTTGGGTGCATTAGCTTCTTTTTGTTCTAGAGCATTCAAGTGTACTGTTAAGCCTCTAGTGTATGCTCTCTCCAGTTTCTTTTTGGAGTCCCTCAAAGCTATGACTTTTCCTCTTAACACTGCTTTCATTGTGTCCCATAAGTTTGGGTGTGTTGTATTATCATTTTCATTAAATTCTAGGAAGTCTTTAATTTCTTTCTTTATTTCTTCCTTGACCAAGTCATCATTGAGTAGAGTATTGTTCAGCTTCCATGTGTATGTGGTTTTTCTGTTGTTATTGTTGCCATGGAAGACCAGCCTTAATCCATAGTGATCTGATAGGAGGCATGGGATTATTTCAATCTTCTTGTATCTGTGGAGGTTTGTTTTGTGACCAATTATATGGTCAATTTTCGAGAAGGTACCATGAGGTGCTGAAAAGAAGGTATATCCTTTTGATTTAGGATGAAATGTTCTATAGATATCTGTTAAATCCATTTGGTACATAACATCTGTTAGTTTGACTGTGTCTCTGTTTAGTTTGTGTTTCCGAGATTTGTCCATTGATGACAATGGGGTGTTGAAGTTGCCTACTATTATTGTGTCATGTGCAATGTATGTTTTCAGCTTTATTAAAGTTTCTTTTATGAATGTGCGTGCCCTTGCATTTGGAGCATAGATGTTCAGGACTGAGAGTTCTTCTTGGTAGATTTTTCCTTTGATGTGTATGAAGTGACCTTCCTTATCTTTTTTGATGACTTTTGGGTGAAAGTCTATTTTATCCGATATTAGAATGGCTACTCCAGCCTGTTTCTTGGGACCATTTGCCGGGAAAATGGCTTTCCAGCCCTTTACTATGAGGTAGTGTTTGTCTTTATCACGGAGATGTGTTTTTTAATGCAGCAAAATGCTGGGTCCTCTTTATGGATCCAGTTTGACAGTCTATGTCTTTTTATTGGGGAATTTAGTCCATTGATGTTTAGAGATATTAAGCAATAGTGATTGTTGGTTCCTGTTATTTTCGATGTTATTTTCACTTTTATGTGACTATCTTCTTTTCAGTTTGTTGAAAGATTACTTTCTTGCATTTTCTAAGGTATAGTTTCCCTCTTTGAGATGACGTTTACCATCCATTATCCTTTGTAGTGCTGGATTTGTGGAAACATATTGTGTAAATTTGGTTTTGTCATAGAATATTTTGGTTTCACCTTCTATGCTAATTGATAGTTTTGCTGGGTATAGCAGCCTGGGTTGGCAGTTGTGTTCTCTTAGGGTCTGTATGAGTTCTGCCCAGGATCTTCTAGCTTTCACAGTCTCTGGTGAGAAATCAGGTATAATTCTGATAGGTCTGCCTTTATATGTTACTTGACCTTTTTCCCTTACTGCTCTTAATATTCTTTCCGTGTTTTGTGTATTTGGTGTTTTTACTATAATGTGACGGGATGAATTTCTTTTCTGGTCCAATCTGTTTTGAGTTCTGTAAGCTTCTTGTATATTTATGTTCATTTCTTTCTTTAGGTTAGGGAAGTTTTCTTCTATAGTTTTGTTGAAGATATTTACTGGTCCTTTAAGTTGGGAATCTTCACTCTCTTCTATACCTATTATCTTTAGGTTCTGTCTTCTCATTGTGTCCTGGATTTCATGGATGTTTTGGGTTAGAAGCTTTTTGCATTTTGCATTTTCTTTCACTGTTGTGTCTATGTTATCTGTGGTGTCTTCTGCTTCTGAGATTCTCTCTTCTATCTCTTTTATTCTGTTGGTGATACTTACATCAATAACTCCTGACCTGTTTCCTAGGTTTTCTAACTCCAGGGTTGTCTCCCTTTGTGATTTCTTTATTGTTTCTATTTCCATTTTTAGCTCCTGGATAGTTTTGTGCATTTCTTTTGTCTGTTTGATTGAGTTTTCCTGTAATTCTTTAATGGATTTTTGTGTTTCCTCTTTAAAGACTTCTAGTTGTTTATCTCTGTTCTCTTGTATTTCTTTAAGGGTGCTATTCATTTCTTTCTTCACATCTTCTATCATCATCATGAGAAATTATTTAAAATCTGAGTCTTGCTTTTCTGGTGTGTTGAGGTATCCAGGGCTTGCTGTGGGGGAAGAGCTGGGTTCTGATGATGCCAAGTAGCCTTGGTTTCTGTTCCTTATGTTCTTACCCTTGCCTTTTGCCATCTTGTTGATTCTGATGTTAGCTGGTCTTACTCTGTCTTGATGTTGCTTGCCCCTCCTGCAGGCCTCTGTGTCAATACTCCTTGAAGACCAGCTCTCTATGAGAGGTACTTGGGCCTGGAGAGCCATGACACAGGGTCAGCTCTGGGGTGCAGACAAAACCAGGAGGATCCTGTCCCCAGCTGTCCCTTGGCTCCTATGTCCTAATGGCTCTGCAAGGGTCCCTCTTGATCCAGTGAGCTTGAACAGAAGTGGTGGCCCTGCTTTTGCTCAAAGGTGTGTCAGCACTCCTGGGATACCAGCTTTCCCCTGGAGCTCTTCTGTCCAGGCTTAAGTTCCCAGGCACAGATGGAAACCGAAAAGTTCCTGTCCCTGACTTTATCTCAGTCCCTGTGACCCAAGAGTTTTGGACGGGTCCCGGTGGGCAGTGGTGCTCTCCCTAACCCCACTCACAGGTTTTCCACGCTCCTGGGAGGGTAACCTTCTGCTGGTGCTCCTTTGCTATGGACCCTTGGTGGCCCAGGCAGAGGTCTCCACCCACAGATGGAAACCAGAAGGTTCGAGGTTTCCTGTCCCTGAGTTTTCTTCAGGCCCCGTATCCCACTGGTTCTGGGCAGGTCTTGGTGAGCGGTGGTGCTCGCCCTAACCCCACTCATGGCTTTTCCACACTCCTGGAAGGGTAACTTTCTCCTGGAGCTCCTTGGCTATGGAACCCTGGTGGCCCCGGCCGAGGTCTCCACCCACCTCTCTTGTATTTCTTTAAGGGTGTTATTCATTTCTTTCTTAAAGTCTTCTATCATCAACATGAGAACTGATTTTAAATCCAAGTCATGCTTTTCTGGTGTGTTGGCGTATCCAGGGCTTGCTGTGGTGGGAGAGGTGGGTTCTGATGATGCCAAGTAGCCTTGGTTTCTATTCCTTATGTTTTTACCCTTGCCTTTTGCCATCTTGTTAACTCAGATGTTAGCTGGTCTTACTCTCTCTGGTTGTGGCTTGCCCCTCCTGCAGGCCTCTGTGTCAGTACTCCTTGACGACCAGCTCTCTCTTAGAGGTGTTTGGGTTTGGAGAGCTGTGGCACAGGGTCAGCTCTGGGGTGCAGACAGAAACCAGAAGGATCTTTTCCCCAGCTGTCCCTTGGTTCCTAAATGGTCCCTCTTGATCCAGTGTGTTTGAACAGAAGTGGTGGTTTTGCCTGTGCTCAAAGGTGTGTCAGTATTCCTGGGATACCAGCTCTCTCCTGGAGTACTCTGGCCCAGGCTGAGGTCCTCAGGCACAGACCCCTGGTGGCCTAGGCAGAGGTCTCCACCCACAGATGGAAACCGGAAGGTTCAGAGGTTTCCTGTCCCCGAGTTCTCCTCAGGCCCTGTATCCTGCCAGTTCCGGGTAGTTCCTGGTGAGCAGTGTTGCTCCCCTTAACCCCACTCACGGCTTTTCCACGCTCCTGTGAGGGTAGCTTTCTCCTGGCACTCATTGGCTATAGACCCCTGGTGGCCCAGGCAGAGGTCTCCCTAAGTCAGCTTTCTTAAGGCATAATCTCATCATAATTTGAGAAGTAGGTGTACTACTACTGTGGTTCTTTCATGAAAGTTAGGAGTAGTAGAGACTTCTTATAACAAACTATTCAAGAATCAAACTTTGTATGTTTAGAAAGGTAACAGTGGATATGAAACTGAGGTGGAATCGATGGGAAGACCCAGCAAGAAATAACAATAGCCTCAGTGAGGGGTCAGCATATAGGCAGCAGAGATGGAGATGTCAAGGGAGAAAGGCAAGTTTCAATGATCAGTTGTCAGCCTCTGCCATTTGACGTAATCAAAGTGTGTTCACAGAAATGGGAAGAACATTCAGGTGTGGGGCAGGGGGAGAGCCCTGCTTCAGGCAGTTTCATATGCCCTGGGTCTCAGCCTAGGTCCATACATATCATAATTACTTTGATAAAATGGTGCCCCAATAATTTATGAGGTATCAGAGAGGGAAGGGGCTGAGGATATGAAAATTCACAGAGAAGATTGCAAAAGGGAATGCAGGAAATGGAGGCATTTGGAGAAGAAATCCCCTGCAGGGGCTCAGTCAGAGAAGAGTCCTTCAAGAAAGATATTCTATCCAGAAAGCATTCTCAGAAAGACACCTTTGCCCATCAGTTTCAGTGACCAGCAGGCTGAGTTTGGCAAGTGCTATTTTAAGGAAACAATGAGAGGGAGGCATAAAGTGGGTCAGAAATGAAGAATTGGAGAGAGCAGGTAAGGAAACAAGAGGTTTGATGATAAATAGAGAAAAGGCAGTTATTGTAGGAAAGCTGAATTTCCTTCAGATAGAGGCAATTGAAATAGGTCTGTAATAAAAGGAATAATGAAACCATTCTGCAGAGAAGTGGCTGTAGGATATAAGGCAAGTAATGGGACTATGGGGGCAATATTTACTGGTGTGACTTCACAAGAGAATTATAATATAGTTGGTTAAATCGCCAATTTACATCTCAGTTCTTTGAGATGGAGGTTACAGAGTGGCAGGTTCTGTATGTAGCCAGCCCCTGTAGTACATTCCTAGCAGAGAGTGGCCTTGAAGAAGTCACCAGATCTGGCTACTCCGGCAGGAGATAATCACACCAACCTCTTACTTTTCATCTCTAATCTTCTCCTGAAACCCAAAATCAAGAAAAAGAATTTATTTGGTGACCTCTAACTTAGGCTCATATAAGGACACTGAAAGCTATGACTTTACACTAAAGTTTTCTAAATTACTGAAATTCAGATCTGTCCTAAGAGTCAGGTCCATTCCATCTGTGAAGACATATGTATTTTAGCCCCAGAAAGAGCACTAGAGGACCCACCATGAACATGATGGGTGTGTACACAAGAAATCTCCCAGTCTCTTTCCCTAAAGCTTTCAAATAAGATCTCCCTGTTAAATAAGGATGCTGAAGGTCCATATTACTCCCAACTCAGGCACCACAAATGGGTAATTGTATTGGTGTTGATTTCAATTGTCTTTTAAAGAAGCCTAACACTTTGTGTCAGTCAACCCGTCCGCTTGTGAGTGAAATTAGAGTTACAAGTGATGAACAAAGGAGAGAATGTTCCAAAGGAGCTGTAACATGTTGGTGATCAAAACATGCTGGTTTCCATTTTAGAGTATGCTAGGATTTTGTTCCATAAGACACTGCAGTTTGTAGAGAGGGACTGCAGTTTATCCTCAGGATCAACCTGTACTATTTGTTGAGCAGCTATTTGAACTTAGGGTGTTTGTCTCCTTTAGCATTTTTGCAATCTCTAAAGGAGACCTGATCTCCACAGCACTGCATGTTTGGGATTAAGTGGGGCAATATATCACAGCACCTGGTACACAGAAGGTGGCTAGCATGTTTCTTCATTCTGTGTCACTGTTTTGTCTAGTAGCTAGTAATTTTATTCTGGTAGATCCAGTGTGTTTCTGTGAAAATACCAAATGTTTAGTCATCCCTCATCCTAATTTCTTAATTTTTCTGTCTCTACAATGATGATGTCACTGCAAGTTGTCTGCATTGAAATAATGCATTCCTTCATTCTTCCTTGAATTCTACACAGACATTTTCTCCTATCTTGTTGAACATTTTGCAGTCCCCTTAAAATAAACAGTGTCCTAATTTTGTTTCTTTGCTCTGACCTGCCTCTTCCCCTCCCCTTCATCTTCCTAAACCCCATCTTGTTTCTCATTACTGTTCGCTTAATGGGCAGTTTAATGAGTATAGAATTTTCATTCTGAAATACACAAAGCACAAGATAGAAATTAGAGTTTTTCCTAGGCAGTTTCTATGTGAATCCGTCTTCTACAGCACTCTTTCTCTGTTCTATTCTGCTTCACAGCTGAAATATGCTGAACCAAATATAGGGGAAAGCAGCATGGAAGGACATGTAATATGCCTGCTCATTGTTTCTAGAAAGACTTGCCAGCATCCTGCTCATAGGAAAGGCAGCTCAAATGCTATTCTGGTGTGCCTCTTCTGCTTGTAGAGTTACAGCCCTGACTATACACTGTGTGGCATAAGCTAATTACCAAGATAATTATGGGTACCAGCACTGCCCAACTGTTGTGTTTTGTAATCAAAAGCTATAGCAGCAAGTGTGAGTCTAAGTCTGCGGAAAACACAGGAACTCTATTGAAGTCTTATCAGCCCCAAACAGTCATCTCCCAGGTTATGGCCCACATTCCCCCAATTTTGTGTTGGCTGAATTTTTGGTGATCTAGAAAGTATACTAAGCACTTTAACTAGTTCATAGACATGAGTGACTCAGTTTTAAAAAAAAAAAAGCCTCACCTAATTCAGATAGTCACAGATCTATAATTGGGCTCCATGGCAATTTTACTAAGCTCCTATAGTATGCTCACATTGTTCTTCAAAGAGTAGATCACTACTTGACTTAGCCTTCTTCTGGCATTCAGTAGAACATAAAGTGATTTTCTTCATGCAGTGGGGACAGTGTTTCTGGCTGGATAGAAGTATGTATTCCTACCCACACCACCTGCTTCCTAGTCTCACTGGTACTGTGCTAGGGACTGACTTTCTGTCTGCCATCTCAATGAGAGTTAGTTAACTTGTATCTACATCTCTTTGCTATCACACACTAAGAAATGGAGTTTATACCTTGAAAATCTGGTTTACACAAAATAAAACAGCATAGTTACAATTAGCTTTTTAAATTTGTGAAGGAATTTTAAATGCAAAACAAAGCACATGTTGCAAAATGGGGAAAGATTATACACAAAAGACAAGCACACAAAAGAACAGTGTGAAATGCAAAGAAAAATGATGATAAGAGACTGCACAGTAAGAATTCCAGAGCAGAAAAAGTAGAGACTTCCAGATCTTAAGAACTATAGTTTATCTGTGGTTTGGGAGAAAATGGAGAGGGGCTAGCTAGATATTTGAATTCCTTAAGGCTGCCTGTCACAGGGAATTTCTGCTGTGGATGCTGATTCAGACTGTGAAGAGCCAGCCAGATTCATTACTGTGCTTGGCAGCAGAATTCACTAATGCATATTTAAACTGAATTTTCATAAACAAGGTCTTAAGTAAACAGTCACTAGCTGCAAATGAATATTATAAGGCCTTCAGTAGAAAATGTCTCTAAGAAATTTGAAACTCAATGCATAGCTTTTCTTAAACATTATTTGGTCATTTGTGGTCATCAACACTGAGATGCTTTAGCAGTCATTCCATTGCTGGGCTATGTGGGTCCTTGTGGTATTTATAATTTTCTGCTGGATGAGGAGAATAGTTGACCTGTAGTGTAAGTGAAGTCCCTTGAAAGAAAGATCAAATCCATCCACTTACAGAGGACTTGGGTTTCAATGGGACTCACAGAAACAAATGTACCTAAACCTTGGAAATCCAAGTAGGTTTCCAGGCAGTCCAAATTTACAGTCTTCATCAAAGGCAGGTGAGACTGGAGGCCTGAGGGAATTCTCAAGAGGCAATATCTGACCTCAAGTCCTGAGTGTAGAAAGTCAACATTCTAACCTGCTATGGACCCCATGCTGGCCACCACTGCTCTGTTGAAATTGGTAATCACCTATAGCTTATGCTGTGCTCTCTATAGCACAGCCTCTATGAAGCCCTTTTAAGTGCTTTCCCTTATGATCAGAGCTAAATGCCTGTGTTGTTATGTGTTTGTTAAGTGATGGATAATAGTTTTACCAGTGAGTGGTAAAAGTACCACTAATCGTCCAAACTAATATATATTTTCCTTTATAATGATATAGATAGATAGATATTTCATACAGATGGGTCTGATTTTCCACAGTCATGAGTTGGGTGTTTCAAGGAAGCTGGAAACCACTCTTGGTTTTGTTGGTTTGTTTGTTTGTTTGTTTGTTTGTTTGTTTGTTACCTCAGCCCCTTCCCCATTCTCTTAGTGTCCATTCCAGATGAGAATCACCTCCAGTGATGCATAGTTATCATCAGGAATGGTCAATTCAACCAACAAATATTTTCTAACCAGTTAATATGAACAGTCACAGTTGCCTGGGACCTTTTTGACTGTAGTACTCAGATACTGTGTTCCAAGAAACCCCTCAGTTGCAGACAAAGCAAGCCGCTTGGTGGCCCTATCACCTACCCAGTTCTGAAAGAGAGGAGATCCTAGAAATCATGGTTCCTAGCTACTCATCTTACAGGCTACTAAACACCCAGCAGTCCTCCTCATCAGTTTATCTGGATAATTTTGGTACATCAAGAAGATCATTTTGCACAGCATCACTGTAGGATGCTGAAACAGTGAGCCACAATGGACTACAAAGGTCTGTCTAGTTCCATCTGTGTTAGTTCTGAAAGACTCTGACAACGTAATGAGTCAGCATGTGAAACCAGCAGGTGGTGATTCCATCTCTAACTTGGACTCTCACAGATCAATGTATCGACCAGTTATTCAGCTTCTCCACTGATAAGATTTCTAGTGTGAAAATAAAGTAAAGGTACAAATTTTTAATGAAAAGAGCTACCAGAGAAGGAACAAAAGTCACAAAACATATGCTATAGTTTTCATGCTTCATTACCGCCTGGAAGTTTGCCTCTTGGTTTCCTCATATAGAAAATAAAAAACAAATCCATTAATGACACTCTTAGGAGTCTCCTGATCATTTGGTGACAATACAAGAAACATGAATGGATGTTACATTACACTATCATGTGATTGTTCTTGTATCTCAAGGAGTCATATTTATCATGGGTCATGAATTAGCACTAAGGTTGTAAACCATGATCTGTGGACTAAATATTTATTTTTAAACTAAAAAATATGAGCATGGGTATTATTATATATAATTCTATGCATAGCATGTATAATATGTATATGTAATTTCATTAAAATCAATTATACATATCCATTCATATATGTGTGTATAAATATGATTGTTTTCATGCTTCAACAGCAAAGCTGAGTAGTTTCTTACAACAAAGAGGGTATAAGCACACTTAAAATATCTAGTTTCTGCCTTTAACAATATATCTTTTCTACTGACCCTGATCAAATAGAATGGTTGCAAGATTGATAGTTCAAAGTCCAAGTTTCTCTTAGGATCTGTATCTGTATTACTGTGTGATCTCAAGAAAATAGAGCTCCCAGGGACTAAACCACAAACCAAAGAGTACACATGGAGTGACCCACAGCTCCAGCTGCGTATGTAGCAGAGACTGACCTTGACAGACATCACTGGGAGGAGAGGCCCTTGGTTCTGTGAACTCTAGAGGCCCCAGTGTAGGGGAATTCAAGGATAGGGAGGCAGGAGTGGGTGGGTAGGAGAACACCCTCATAGAAGCAGGGGGAGGGATGACGAGATGGGTTTTCTGGGGGGGGTTCTTGGAAGGGGGATAACATTTGAAATGTAAATAAAGTATTCAATAAAAAAATTGAAAATAGAAAAAAAAGAAAAGAAAATAGCCCCTCCCATCTCTCATCTCCCTCCCTGCCCCATTCCTTTCTCCTTATCTGTCTTGCTCTTTCTTGAACTGTTCCTAATAGGAATGCAAATAGATAATAAAGCCTTTTCTTCCCTTGCCCAAATGTTGTTGTGACAATAGATAAGAAACAAAGGGACTGATCTTTTTTCTGAAGGAAAGACCGTTTAAATTCAAAGTATTCTTTATCAGATTGATGCTGTAAGATGACTCAGAGCAATGAGTGATGTGCTATTCTCTGGTACTAACCCTACCCTGAACAGCAGCAGGGGATTACTTAGATTGGTGATGGCATACAGACCTTTGCACTGTGATGCTTCACCAAGAGTCAGACTACTGCATAAGAATCTGATTGAATCACAGTATTCAGTCAGGAGTTTGAGTTTTAATTGCTTTATCCCTTGATCCTCTAGCTGTCATTAAACATTTACAAGACATGAACTTCAGATCTTGCCAATGTCTTTCTAAGATTACCCAGTATATTTTAATCCAAGTCAGAAGAGCCCTGGGCATATGAGGCAAAACTACTCTCAATACAGAATAACAGCAGGGGCAACACATGGGTGGTTTGCAGAACAAACACAAAAATTTTTCTTCATGTTGAAACTTGACTATATATTTGATTCATAACTGTGAAACTCATGCAGTCTGCTTAAGAACACACAGGCATAGCTAAAAACAAAAACAAACAAACAAAAAACCCTTTGCATAGTGTGTGTAAATATGGGGCCTCCTCTTTACCAAGAATCTCTTCAAAACTCCAGGAAAGGTGTTCCTAAGAGCAGTTCTTATGTGGCTGAAAATAGTACACAAGGCACTCAAGTAGAACACTGAACATTATCAGCTCTCCTGCAGCTCAGTGATAGGTGCTGCGTTCCCAACTTCAAATTTATGGCATAGGCAGATTGGTGGGTATCATTTGCTCTAGAAAACAATCCTTTGATTTACAAATAATTTTACTCCCATGTTCCTTCAGCAACCTGTTGCCACTAGAGCACAGTGCCAATAAAATCTGCTTATTAGAAACTCTCTACACCTATGCTTTTTCAGCATGAACCTGGATTGTGAGATTTAAAAAAAAGTGTACTTTACAATCCTCTTAGCTATTAAGAGGCAGCTTTTCTCAAAGGCCTTTTCTTCTCACCCTAGGAACTTAATATTACTTTGTATTTATGATTATCCCAGATAGATGGAGTACAGAATTCTTTAACAAGCTTATGTGATATTATGTTATATTACATAAAGTATATGTGATTTTATTGACTAAATATTGATATTTACAAAAAAAGATCAACCAACTGGATTTTATAAGTAGTAATGACAGCACTAAGAGCCACTACTACAGTGAACATTACCTAATGTGTTCAGCAACATTCTAACTCATTAGTCACTGAAAATCAAGGCAATATGTTAAGTGCAATTATTTATTATTCCTATATTACAGGTCATAAGACTAATGCTCACAGATGTGAACTATCATTCCCCAAAAGCGGTTACACAATACAAAATTCATAATTGACAAGGCTGCCCATATAATCTGTGCAATTAACACACAGCTCTGTGCTAGCAGTGCAACTGTCGGGTGCTAACATGTAGGTCCAAGAACAATAGATGGCAGATATAGACAGATTTGAAAAACTAATAACTGACCCTTTGGGCCATGAAATGCATTAAAAGCAGGAAAACTGGGCAACTTCTGTCAACATTTTAATATAGTAGACAATATGAAGATGAGGACTGTGATCCCTAAGCTAAAGGAAGCAAATGGTCACATTTTAAATGTATGAAGATTTAAAATTCACTTAATGGGGTCATCAGCATATTGAATCAAGTAAATGACTAGTAAACTTCAAAACATGACATTAGAAGCCGTTCAAACTGAATATGGGGGGCCATATTAATAAAAATGAAAATCTCTGTGGCAATGGAACGTGTTCAACCAGTACAATACGTAAAGGCAGATGCTAAAACAAGAAAAGAAAATTAATTATTAATGCCTGAAAGTGTCTGTGCTATCTCATATGGCTGATGAGAAATTAAGCCAGGCTTGAGTTGGAGGAGCAATAGCAAGACTGAGGCTATGACAGTTTTATTTCGAGCAATCAGATTTTTTTATACTCTTATCAGAAACAGAATATAGTGGCATTTACCAGGATCAATACAGTTATAGTTGCCAGGATACAATGATGCTTACAAGCTATACAGGGTACACAAAATTAATGTCTTAGACCAATTGTCCTGTCAAATTTCTATTCTTCCTTAACTTCTAATGGAACATACAGAGAAACACCAAGTGGCATGAACACTTTACCACTTGACAGGGTACCTTGGTTCCTTAGGAAGTAAAAGCCACCTCGTACCCCAGGAGCCAAAGACTTTAACTTGAAAAGCTTCGGAAACACACTTCTTAAGGCAGCTAGGCCAGGCCAACTTCACGATTCCCTGCAAATGCTCAAGGCTTTCCACTCATCAGGAACTACACACTCACATATGCAGCAAACTCAGTACAACCAAGCAGGTTAGACAAATAAGTCACGCTAAGCAGTAAGAATTTCTCTAAAACATGAATAAGAAAAACATTGAGTAAAAGTGACCAAGGTAAAAATACTCATTGACTGGTATAAGAAAATTCTGCACTTTGAGGAAGCCATAAGGGACAAGTACTCAAACAAATCTCACCAACTTAGAAAAATCAGCAAAGCATACCTTTAAAATGATGATGAAATTGAAATTTCTCTGACATACAATTTAAAACAAAAAACAAAAAACAAAACTGAATGACCAAACTCTTCATCAGAAAACCCATACCATAAGAAAAGTTAAAGAAAGTGTATCATGTCAAAATAAAACTATACCAGATATGGCACAGAGCTAAAGACAGTACTAAAATTGTGATACCTGACATCCAGTAAAAAATTACTGTACGTTAAAAAAAAATAATAATATATATATATATATATTTATATATTTATATATATATATAAGTATTTATAAGTAGATAAATAAGTCAGTAAGTCTAAAGGCATTCTGGCCTGTGAAATATCTTTAAAAAGGATGTAACTCTTTAAAGCAAAATAAATAATGCATATGAGATTTATAAATACAAGGAAATAAATGTAGGACAACAATATTGCAAAGAACAAGAAGGAAAAAGATGCAATTACGCTATTCTAAGATTTATAAATATATGAAGTGCAGACCTGGCAAAGACTTTTACTTACAGTGAATATTATCAATTCTAGAGAAACTACTAAAAATAATTTATAAATAAGAAAACATAGATAAGATAAACCACAACTTAGGAAGAAATAAACTTCAGTTAAAAGAGAGGAAGGAGCAGATGCAATAGTATATACTTGTCATCCCAGCATTTATGGATCTGAGGCAATAGGATCACAAGTTTCAGGCCAGCATGGGCTATATACGGCAAGACTCCAGTATCAAAGAGTCCAAAAATTATATAATAGGCCAGCGATATAGCTCACTGAGTAAAATGTTCTTGCTATAAAAACCTGAAGCTCTGAGTTTGATCCCTGGAACCATATAAAAGGTCAGGTGCTAAGGGCGTGCATCTGTAATCCTATATACGATCCAATCAGTAGTTGATCCTAACTGCAATTCTTCTGCAAGATGGGAGGTATAGACAAGAAAACTACCTTGAGACTCATAGAGCAGCCAGCCTGTAGTACACTGTATGGTAAAAACAAGAGACCCTGCCTGGTCAACTTGGAAGTAAAGAAATAACTCCTAAAAATTGTCCTCTAACTTCCGCCCACAGGCTATGACATACACACATTCCTAATATCTCTCACACACACATTTCTCTCTTCCTCTTCCCCCACCTCCTCTCAAAATAATAACGTTTAAATACAAATAAATAAAAGAGAGGGAAGAAAGGAGATACTGAAGAAAATAATTAAATGAAACATATAAAACAGACATGAAGATGGCAGGCTTACCAAACTGAATTTAATAATGAGATGACCGGAAAGTAGGTTTCAGATGGAAATCTGCAGTATTGCGTTCTTACATAGTTAAGGTTCTATGATCTGGCCACATCAAAAATCCAGAAAGATCTCTTTGGTTTTGACAGTGGAACTAAGATGAGGAAGGAAACTCTGTCATTTGGAAAGTGCCCTCATAAGAGCCACATATGTCACTACTGTGGCTCTAAGGCCTACCACCTTCAGAAGGCCCATGGCAAATGTGACTACCATTTCATCAAGAATAAATATAGCTTGATATGGAAAACCTAAACAACACACCAATCAGGTCTCAAGACTGGGAGACAGAAGACTGGCCAGCAGCCTAGCTCCAAGTACAGTGAAAAGTTCTGTCTCAGAAAAGTAAGGTAGAAGTGATTTAGCAGGACACCCAAAATCCTCTTTTGGCCCATACACACACATGCATGGGAACATACCAAACCATACATGTGCACCTATATCGCATGTGCATGCTACACACATGCACACAAAAAAGAAGAGGAAACAAAATAATGAATTGATTCTAAAATCTATCTGAAGATACTGCTGATATTGATTAACCAGAACAATTATAAAAACAGTAAATAAACGAAGGAATTTATCTGATTTCAAAAGACTCCACAACTTCCATCTACACTACAATATTCTCAATACTGTGATATTGCCCTAAGAGGAGATACAGCAAAGAAATAGACTAAAACCATACATTTATTGTCAATTTTTACAAAAGTATGAGGCTATTCTACAGGAAAGAGGTATTATTCACAACTAATAGTACCAAAACAGATGAAATTGTAGGAGAATAAAGTGAACCTTAGCTATTACTTCAAACCATACACAAAAATTAATTATTTAAGCCGGAAAAACTGAAACAAAAAGTCTAAAACTGCAGCAATGGTATGAAAATATATAGGGAAAGATCTTTTGGCATGAGGTTAGGTGAACATATCTAAGACACACATTGCTAAAAGTACTAGCCTTTAAAAATGGATAAGTTGAATTTCATCAAAATTAAAACGTTTTGTTCAATGTAAGATAACATTCAAAATGAAAAGAAAACTATACACGAGAAAATAGCTATTGAGAAAAGACTTATGCCTCAAATAACTCAATTAAAAAGAAATGACTCAACAAAAATTAGCAAAATACTTTTAAAAATGTGTCACAGTGAAGATACATGCATGTACAACAGGTACACAGAAAAATAATCACTGCATTGTTAGCCATCACAGAAACAAAGTAAAAACAAAGTTAAAAAAAAAAAAAAACAATGTGCACTCACAAATAATACAGACATATGAATGGATTCTCATTTCTATGCAGAACGACAAAGCTAAATACAAAACACCAATATGGTTTGTTTCCATTCATGTGAAATTCTGAGAAAGGCAACTCTAGTCATCACTAAACAGAAGCACATTGGTGGTTTCCCATGACTGGAGCAGGAAAGACTGAACTAAAGAGAGATTAGGAGAAACCTTTGGCAGTGATGTAAGTGTTCCGCGTCTTCACTGCAATGGAAAGTACACAGCTATGTGTGCTTGTCCCAGTTTGTCAAGGATATACTTTAAATGAGTCACTTAGCCTCCAGAACTTGATGGTAAGACCCTATTGTTGAAGGCATCACATGCTTGAGTCATAGAACATGAAGCTGGTCCTGACATAGAAGCTTCATCCTTGTTGTCTAGTTTTTCTAGAGCTGGAAGATGCTAACCATACTACTAATGGAGAAAACCCATCACTAATCCTACCCACTATGAACTCTATGAGCTAAAATAATGACTGGCCTGGCAAGACAAGCCCACTGGTGTAATAGTGTCACAAATATCAAATAAGTAAGCAACTACTTTCTGAATGAAGTTAAGTCCTGCTACAAAAGATGAAACCTATGCCAGAATCTTTATCAGGGTCAAGAACCTGTGACTAAAGCAGTCATAGGCCCTAGGAAACAGCCTACTATTATTATTCTGCTGGATTGATATAGTATTAAACCAATCCGAATCACTTTTATTACACCCATAGATTAATACATCTCTTATCCCTCATCAGAGAAGTTAATATACCTCTTAACTCTCACCAGAAGTAGATGGTAATTAACAGAGACCCACAACTGCTTGATGTACAAAGAATAATAGATTGTGAAATTCTCAATCCTAAAAGAAGTTGTGTGTGTGTCTGTGTATGTGTGTGTGTGTGTGTGTGCGTGCATGTGTATGTGTGTGTGTAGCCTCTTCCTTATAATGTCTAAATTAATAAACATGGAGAGGGGAAGTGGCCATGAAG
Source organism: Uromys caudimaculatus (assembly GCA_028551405.1). Taxonomy (NCBI): domain Eukaryota; kingdom Metazoa; phylum Chordata; class Mammalia; order Rodentia; family Muridae; genus Uromys; species Uromys caudimaculatus. The sequence continues at coordinate 62,899,261 of CM052718.1, forward strand.
TCCCAACTTCTATCTAAAAACCCATTTGCAATTGATAGGAAGAGTCAGTTTTCTTTAAGACTATAGCCCTTGGTAACTCACCCACATTCCAGTAAAAGACTACACATCCAAAAATACATGAGCATCACAAATTAGACTTGACTGGTGATTAAAAAAAGTTTGTGGGGGAAGGGAACAGGATAAATCTAGGAGAGTTGGGGTAGGGGTAAATATCAAAACAAATTTGCAAAAATTTTAAGTTACTAAAACTTTTTATGACTAAATTTATGGCATGTAAATTGTATATAAAAGGCAACAGTCATTTTGTGGTTAGTAATGGAGGCAGTATTAGTACTTACTATTGTCCTGTTCTTTCTCAAGGTTTCAAAATAGTGTGAATATGTTTAATTAGAGAATTAGCTTGGGTTGTTTTGATTTATCTGAGCATCACAGTTGAAATCCACCCTTTTGTCCCCATAGTATTTATACAACTTTTGTTGGTCAAGTTCTAGCACCCCTATTAGAGCCACATCAAGTCCATCACAATCTTTTATTTAAAATATTCCCCATGGCTCATTTTTTTAATGCAGTGAATACTCAATAAATGCTTTCTTGGAAAGGTGTTTGGATGAATTTAGGGGGTCTCTTCATGTATCAAGGCAAGCAGCCACCCACAAAGAGATGAGAATAAAAACTAGGTTCATATTGACTTCATCAAACTGGGTCAAATTTTCTAGAGTCATTCCAATTCCAGGTTCATAATAAAGCTTAAAGTATAACTAGAGAGAAACTCCTTTGCAAAGTACATGTGACCTTGAGGGTAGGTTCTACAATTACAAAGCCTAGAATCAAGTGTGGTCTCTGATTGAGATAGCATAGAGGTCAGCAGGCCATAAAATACATATGACATTTCTCCTAACAATGAATTCTATTAGCTGGGATCTAAAGTTAATGAAATAGGGAGGGAAAGTCTAGAACAAACGTTCTGGGAGAGTTCGGTGAGGTCTCACTTTATGGCAAATGGTGAGTGAGGTCTGCCTCTATAGATAGCAAAATGTCACAAGGTCATTAACAATACCATTCTCAGCCTTCTGGGCAGACAAGGAATTCCTCCATTCAGGAGAGACCCCTGCATGTTTAGCATTCCAAGTTTCTCTAATGTTCTTTGTGCACCCAAACACAGGATTAATAGACATATATTAGAGCCTTTATTAACTAATCTGATAAAAGATTCATTGTTTCTTGTTTAATTTTAATGAGGCCATTGAATATTAGGTAATCATTGAAGCAGTTTGTGTGGAAAGAAAAATCTCAAATGTATGAGTCATTTCTCCATAGAGAGGGAATCCTAAAAATTAGGAAGGATAGCAGCTGTCCTGGCAACCCACTGGCCACTGGCAGAGCAAACAAGTAGTCTAGATCAAATGTCTGTTAAATGCAAGAAATGGACTTTTCCCACTTTCTCTCCTATTTGATTCAGTGTATCTGGTTTTATGTGGAGGTCCTGGATCCACTTGGACTTGAGCTTTCTACAGGGAGATAAGAAGGGCTTACCAACTTCTCAAGACTGACTCCAGTTCTAAACACTACCAATCCTGTAGTACTCAAAAAAATGACTGTTCCTTCTCTTGGGATACATGAGTTCCAGCCCAACATGGAATACAAATTGAGACTCATTTCCAAAACAAACAAACAAAAACCATACTCCCTTTAACTCTATGGCAACATACCTTTTAAAATCAGTCACCTGACTTTATTAGGAGTTCTTAAATAGAAAAAAAGCCATGTTTCCTCTTAGTAGATAATATTAAAAAGGCAGTAAAGGCATCTTCTTATAAAAACTGGGTCTCTTTTCCCTATAGAATAAATATTTAAGGGTTTAGTAATAGATGCTGAGTTTAAAAACTTTATCAGCTTGTCCATGTGAAGTGAGGACTATTCATCAGGAGTTCTTAGATTCTCTCCTGTGACTGGTCCCATTTTACTCTCAACCACCCAGCCTCCAAGACCATAATCAGATGACTAAGAATGACTTACAAAAGTAGGACTATAGGACTATAGTTCAGCACTGCCAACAAACAAGAAAATAAGGTTTTTCTTCCTATGGGGTTGCAATCCCCCTCTGCTCCTCCAGTCCTTCTGCCAGCTCCCCTACCAGGGTTCCTGAGCTCAGTCTGATGGTTGGCTCCAAGCATCCACAATTGCATTGGTCGGTTGCTGGCCAAACCTCCCAAGTAACAGCCACACCAGGTTCCTGACAGCAAGAGCCTCTTGGCAGTGGCAACACAGCAACAGTGTAGAGTATAGTGTCTGCAAGTGGGGCAGTCACCAGCGGGCCCTTCCTTCAGTCTCTGCTCCATTTTTCATCCCTGTTCTTCCTTTGGACAGGGGCATTTCTGGGTTTAAAACTTTTGAGATGGGTTGGTGGCCACATCCCTCGACCAGGTGGTCTACAGATTCTGTCTCCCCTTCTCTGATGTTGCCAAGTAGTATTAGTTTCTGCTGCTTATGTTCTTGTACTTGCCTCTTGCCATCTGGTTATCTCTGGTGTTAACTGGCCTAGCAGACTCTGACTGGAGCCTGTCCCTCTTGTGATTGTGTGATCCTAGATATGTCAGAACCCCGGGGGGGCGGGGGGTGAGCTGCAACTGGTGTGTGGGGGGAGTAGATGGGGATCCAGAGCAGAGGCTCTGCTCCAGACATAGGTGAATACTGGAAGGAGCGAGGGTCTCTAGCTGGGCGGGTTATGTGTCCAGGGGTCTTGGGGGCACTGGTTACGACAGGTATTGGGGTGGGGTTTGGGTTCTCACCTGTGATCCTGAATGTGTCAGAACACCTGCGGAGTCGAGCTACAGCTGGGGTGTGTGCTGAGTAGATGGGGATCCAGTGCAGAGCCTTTGTTCTGGCACAGGTGCAAATCAGAAGGCGCACAGGGCTCTTGGTCTGTATAAGGCTTTCTATTTGACTAATTCCTAAGATCCTGGTTGCCAACAAAGCAGGAGGTGAGTTATACAGAGATGGAAGAAGAAAAGGAAATTTAAATGTTACATTGGCTAAAACCTGCCTTTCAGTACAGAAGGGCTTTGTATCTTTATTTGCAACCAGAAATAAAAAATTCATCCATCTGAATACAATTACTCAAATCCAGGATAATAGTAAAGCTTTCATTGCAAATGCCACCCTGGAAGAAAAGAATAATTAGAGTCTTCTGAGGTCCAAATGTCCATATTCACAGGGTATTCTTTCTTCCAATGTGTCTATCATAAATATGTGTTAGTCATATTTTCTTTGCAAGTGTCACTTTCCAGGTTTGTGAATAGCAGGTGAGCATTTACACAGTCACATCTGCCCACATGGTAAAGAGCCCTGTTGACATTAGACCACAGAGGAAAAGTAGCCAATAAATCTGTGCAATCCAAACAGAAAACAATAAATTAGGACTGATATATAATCATGAGTAAAATCACTCATCCAAAGAAAGGACAATATTATGTTATGTTAGAAAACAAGAGAGACAAAGTCAAAGAGAGGATTGTCGGTTTATAGCTATCTAGTCAGGACACACAGACTAATAAAACTATGAAGTCAAAGAAAATGAGCCTAGTCATATAGGTGATTTAAGGTTGGTCATGAGAGAAAGAATGACTATTCAGAAGTGAGTAGGTGTTGAGGAAGTGACGACATATATATTCAGAGACATATAAGTACATATAAATACAAATATATGTGCATACACAGGTGTATTAATTCACTTTTCCAAATCCTTTTGACCCATAGAACATCAACCACTACATACATAGTACAAAGCGTATGAAGGAGGGGTTAGTATAACCAATTTAAACTTATCCCTGACTAGTTTACAAATAAATGAGGCTTAGACTATGGTTATTTTATTTGGCTTTGACAGGGGAATAACCTCTAATCTACTTTTCTTTTCTTTTTCTTTCTTTCTTTCTTTCTTTCTTTTTTTTTTTTTTTTTTTTTTGGATATTTACTTTATTTACATTTCAAATGTTTTCCCCTTTTCAGGTCTCCCCTTCGGAAACCCCCTATCCTATCCCCCCTCTCCCTCCCTCTATGAGGGTGCTCCCCCCCACCAACTCCCAACTTCCCTCCCTAGCATTCCCCTACACTGGGGCATCTAACACCCTCAAGCCCAAGGGCCTCTCCTCCCACTAATGTCCAACAAGACTCTCCTCTGCCACATATGTTACCAGCACCATGGGTCCCTCCATGTGTATTCTTCACTTGGTGGACCAGTCTCCGGGAGCTCCGGGAGGTCTAGCCAGTTGACACTGTTGCTCCCTCCATGGGGCTGCAAACCCCCTCAGCTCCTTCAGTCCCTTCTCCAACTCCTCCATCCGGGCCCTTTCGCTCAGTCCAATGGTTGGCTGTAAGCATCCACCTCTGTATTTGTCAGGCTCTGCCAGATACTCTCAGGAGAGGGCTTATCGTGCTTCCATCAGAAAGCACTTATCAGCATCCACAATAATGTCCAGGTTTGGGGGCTATATATGGGATGTATCTCCAGGTGGGACAGTCTCTAGATGGCCTTTCCTTCAGTCTCTGGTCCACACTTTGTTTCCATATTTCCTCCTGTGAGTATTTTGTTCACCCTTCTAAGCAACACCAAAGCATCCACATTTTGGTCTTCCTTCTTCTTAGGCTTCATATGGTCTGTGAATTGAATCATGGTTATTCCTAACTTTTGGGCTAATATTCACTTATCAGTAAGTACATACCATATGTGTTCATTTGTAACTGAGTTACCTCACTCAGGACATTTTCAAGTGCCACCCATTTGCCTGCGAATTTTATGAAGTCATTTTTAATAGCTGAGTAGTATTCCATTGTGTAAATGTATAACATTTTCTGTATCCATTCCTCTGTTGAAGGACATCTGGGTTGTTTCCAGCTTCTGACTATTATAAATATGGCTGCTATGAACATAGTAGAGCATGTGTCCTTATTACATGGTGGAGCGTCTTCTGGGTATATGCCCAGGAGTGGTATAGCTGGGTCCTCAGATTTCTAGAGTAGTAGTACCAGCTTGCAATCCCACCAACAATGGAGTAGTGTTCCTCTTTCTCCACATCCTTGCCAGCATCTGCTGTCACCTGAGTTTTTTATTTTAGTCATTTTGACTGGTGTGAGGTAGAATCTCAGACTTGTTTTGATTTGCATTTCCCTGATGACTAAAGATGTTGAGCATTTCTTTAGGTGCTTCTCAGCCCTTCAAGTTTCCTCAGTTGAGAATTCTCTGCTTAGCTCTGTTCCCCATTTTTTATTAGGGTTATTTGGTTCTCTGGAATCTACCTTCTTGAGTTCTTTGTATATATTGGATATTAGCCCTCTATTGGATGTAAGATTGGTAACCAAAATTCAATATCTAATCTACTTTTCTAACTGTTGGCCTGGCTACCTCTCTAGAGGTATTCCCCAAGTATTTACTGTTTCTCCTGGCCATGTGCTTATGGTACATCTCCCCTCATGGTGCTTTCTCGTCATTTTCCTCTCTCTCTTGTCTTCTCCATCCCTAACCAGGTAACTAGAAACCTACCAACCTCTAATCCCTGCAGTTATTGGCTGTAGCCATTTTTATTTAACCAATAGTTTTAAATTAAGGAACAAGGTTTGTACAACAAAAGCTAGTAAACATGAGAAATCACTGGTATTCCTAGACCTTTGGGTACAGAATTTATTATCACAAAACATAGCAACAGACCAAAGCTCAACAGGTGTGGAAAGAATGATAAATGGATCAATGAGTATGATAAGTGTGGTAGCAATTACATAGGTCTTATAAGTCAGAGAAATATTGGATGTTTCATCATGAAGAAATGAAAAAATGACTGAGAATATAGGCATGATTAAATTAACCTCATTTAAATACTATGCAGGGATATATTGTTGAAACATCTCATGGCACTCCATTGTTATATATAATTTTATTGTTGGTATATCAGTTTTAAAAGATTAGTTTTAAAATGCTATTGAAAAAAGTCAGCACAAAGGACACCATGAGTGACTAGAGGTAAGGGTGATTTCAGAAAGCCCAGAAATCCCAGGAGAATTGGCAGACCTGTCCAATATGAGACCCAGATCCACCCTTTCTTGCTTCTAAGATCAAACAAGATCAGGTGTTTCAGGGTGATATGACCACAACGGATATCCATTTTCTGACAAATGGTCCCAGACTGTCTGAGCCTACTTTATGAATGTAATTCTCCTTCATAATCCTATATACTTCCAACTCAAATTTCTATTTCCTTATCAAAAGGTCAAAAGGGACACTAGGGTCAGTCTGGGGAACAGGCGGGGACCAGGGTAGCAAGTGGAGTGAGTCACACCAGCCAAATTTCCACAGAGGTAAAAGCTGATATCCTGAGACAGGGCAGTGACATCAGGTACACAGTGAGGATTTTTAAATCAGAGAAACACAAGCTTGAATCCTATCTGTACTGGCTACTACTCTGTGGTATTAGACAAGCTTCATGACTATTGTCCATCTGGTGCTGTTTTGTGATGTTTTGTGTTGATCAGTTGCTCATAGTGTCACTTAGAGAACTAAATGAAATAATTTCAAAGAGGTCCAGGCACACAGGAAGCCCTGGGTAAACAGTGATGCTTTCCTTTTACTTTCCCGTAGGATGGCTCCATACTACCACCATGTAATACTGGTTAGTCTTACTAGGATTCTTAGTCCTACCAGTCCTACTGCTACTGTCCACTCCTTCAACTTTATGGGGGGTGGTTCAGTGCCCCACAGTTCATCCACCCTCTGCCCTGGAGGTCACCAGGAGTCTCAGTGCTGACCTCAAGTATGTGCTCTTGGACAGGAGAAAAGTTTATAAACTCAGACTGTAATGCTTTTAATGACATTTGGATTGGGGGTCTTTTTCTTTCTTACTTGAGCCTGTGTTTTCTTTTCTTTTTTCTTTTTTCTTTTTCTTTTTTCTTTTTTTTTTTTGTTTGTTTGTTTGTTTGTTTTTTTGTTTTTGTTTTTTTGGTGTTTTTGAGACAGGGTTTCTCTGTGTAGCCCTGGCTGTCCTGGAACTCACTCTGTAGACCAGGCTGGCCTCGAACTCAGAAATCCACCTGCCTCTGCCTCCCAAGTGCTGGGATTAAAGTCATGCGCCACCACTGCCTGGCTTTTTTTTTTCATCTTCTGATTTGTTTTCCCTTTTGAAAAGCTATGGGTTAGGAAGCTATTCATTAAGTACTCTTGATTCTAATTCTCCATAAGATTTAATAGGGATTAAACTGCCTCCTTGAAAAGAGAGATTAAATGCCTGCACATTCTATGAATTGACTTTCTAATTGTTTTCGTAATGCTTTTTCACATAATAATGTGGCTGAAAAAATAATTTTAATTAAATTTTAAATGTATTTTTAGTACTTTATGGATCCTAAGGAGATTGTTTCCTTGTAGGGAATATAATAAGAACAAAACATTCTTCTCTAACCTCATAATTATTATGATCAGGGGAAAGCCCCATAATACTTTGCATTGCAATTAAATCATGTGCTCCAGACTGCTCGAGATCTGTTTACAAAGGAGAAATAGATTTTCCACAGCTGGTCCCCTGTGTGCACCCTTCTCACAGCACAACACCCATATATTTGATAAAATAGCAGACTTGAATTTGAAATTCAGAGCTTGACTATCTTTCCAAAAGCTCTTATAACATAAATTTCTTCATTTTTTCATGAAAACCTATCAATTACATATGTGTGAGAGATGACCCAAGCAGGTACATGCTATATGGCGTCTCTGTGGTTTTACACACCTATATATTTAGAAAACAGCAAGTGTTTGTTTTTGTTCTGCACACACACCATGGACATCCCCACTCCGACCCCGTGAGGATTACGATGCACTATGAACAGTATTTGTAGGTAGAATGGGTATCTCCGATGATAGACACAGACGAGGTATTACCTAAGCTCACAGCTGGAAAGTACTTATGTGAGATGAGTGTTTGCAAGAAAGACTCCACGGTATGGAAAAGGAGGAAGGGGAAGGAGGAAGAGAAAAAAAAAAAACATTTAAATCAGGGTCAAGGCAGTGTCACATAAAACAGATTTCATGGTCCACCCATGCCATCATTATGAATAATCATCAGAATTTTGATTGATTAAATTAGGATTTTAAATCCTTCAAGTAGCATTTAATTGATGTTGTGGGTATGCTGGAGCTTCTGTGGGTATAGAAAAGACATAAATAAAGACTTAATTGAGAGCCTACTAATCCTCAGCAGTATCTTGAACATTGGCTACCATTATCCTGATTTTATGATTGAAACTGAAGTGGAATGACCTTGCAGTTGACTTTAAAAGTAAAACAAAAGAGTGAGTTAGATCCCAGGCCTATCTCCCTCTGTTCCCTCAGCTATCTCTCTGTTCTCTTTGGCTGACATCTTTACATCCTAAATCTCTCTTGGAAATACTCTCCAACTGCAAAAGTTCTCAGAATGCTGTAGTTTGTTTCCAGGGGAGAATACTTCTCCATAGAGCAAACTCCTCATAGCAGCTTTCCATTTCTAAAGATCATTTGATGGTTCCCTGTTCAGAGCTCATACACCTGTCAAAAGATACCACGCAATTCTCCCTAGGGATAGCTAGCATACGCTCACCTTTCTCTGAAATTGAAATGTAGGAGCTGCCTCAGTGCTAGTCCTTTAGATCAGTGGCTGTCAGTGATAAAGTGTCTCAGTGGAATTACAGAGACAAAGCTCCAGGGTTGTCAATGGGCCTTTTAACAGCTCCTTGGTGGTGATAGGCAAGTTTCTGGGTTGTTTTTATTTTGCATAATGTCATGGGAACCTAGATGATGTAGGAAGAAATACCTTCCCTAAGTCACAGGCTCTAAAGGAAGGCAGCCAGACATCACCCATCTGGCAGCCAGATTCCTTCAGTCAGAGACACAAAGGAAATTTTGGAAGCCTATAAAGGACATCACAGTATGTCTTGAATTTACTTTTCCAATAGGGAATTTGAGTCCCTTTTCTATTAGTCAACTTGCAGTATTCTTAAGATGCCCTGCATGGAATCAAACCAGCCCCAAGTGATCATACTCTGCTGGAATTAAATGTCATTCTATATCCTAATACATCCTCCATTCATTTGATTTAATGAACTTCTAGACTCTGTCCTTTTGTGTGTGTGTGTGTGTGTGTGTGTGTGTGACCTTAACATTCACTTGGTTCTATCTGGAATCTAGGAATTGTGTGCTCCCTACCAAGCAATTCTAAAATGTCATAGTTTTATGAAAACGCAGTACCGCCAGAGAATGCATGCAGACTTGACTTTCCTGGGTATGCCATGGGCTTGTTGTATAAGGAAACTCCTGTTCTGTGCAGCCTGCCCTTTTCACAGGGAAGTGTGGTTATTTTTGTTAGCATTCTTCTGTGAGAATTCCAGAAGCTGAAAGTCTGCCATCAGACTGTGCTCCAGCTGCATTCTTACCTTCTCATCTCTGCAGTTATCCACCCATTCCTGGTCTTCCTGGCATCAAGTCACAGCTACCCTAATGTCCCAGCCAATAGCTGCCAAGGCTGTACACTTATGGAGTACACCAGCACGTTTTCAGGACTCACCATTGTCAGTTTCTCATTTCATCTGTCAGTTATTGACCCAGGTTATCTCATGTCTCTCAAATGAAAATGTGCACATATTCTATGAACCTGGAATACCTGTAAGCACTGTTCTCCATTGATACCTTAAGGACTTGTGCTGAGCATCCTTTCACCTCTCCATGTCCATCATCTTTCTGTAACTGCAATGACTCTCTGAGGATGAACTATTATGGGCTGTGCTAATAAATCCCCATTGCCTTCTGATTTGTTGTTGGATTTGGCCCAGGGGGACCCAGAAGAGTTTCGGGAGGCATCAGCTAGAGACTGAGACCCAGGCTTCTAAACAACTACAGCCCCTCTTTTTTTCCTAACATGCACTTGTAGTTTCTTCCCCTCCCATCCCTCCCTCCTCTCATAAGCCTAAGGCTGTCAATGGCTCTCCACTGTGCCTGGTCCTGGCTTGTTTTATCCTTTACTGAGTTTACTTAACACTAGTAATTCTGTATAAGTCATCTCTTCAGTAAATTCTTCAAGTTGCCTTGTTGTAAGTCCCATATTTTCCTACAAGGACCCTACATGTCCTGCTCATAAAATTAGCTCCCATTCATTCAATAAGTAAATGTATTTCCAACTTCTATTTGGTGCTATATCATAGACATTAGCAGTACAGTGGGTACCAAAACAGAGGATCTGACTCTGGGAAGCTGTGGAAAATGTACGAAGACGGTTGTAACAAACAGTGGTGGTAATGAGGATGGTGACAGCAAGGAGAGCACACAGCATAAGGACATTCTAGCTGTTGTTATAACTCACAAGCTTGTCTTCCCCTATTGCAAAATAAGGTTTTGGATGGTGGAAATTGAAAAGCATTTTCTCTCCCTCTGTGATGAATATATAGGCCAGATTGGACCAGATTAAAAGTAGATAAAGGAGGCAGGGTCATTAGGTTGCAGTTCTCAGGTGGACTGAAGCAAGGGGGTTTTATAGAGATTAGGTGAGGAGTGATGATATACCAAATAGGAGCTGGAATGGTGTCCATACATGGTCAAGAACTGAGCCCCTGGGCAAGCACTCTTGGGAGGGTTGCTGGAAATATGGAGATGAGGAGTGATACTTGTTAGCCTGAGTTTTCTCTGTATGGGCAAGGTTGGGAGAAGCAGGCACATAGGTTTCCCAGCTTGTGCGGGGGATGAGCAGGGGTTCCAGCCTAACAGAAATGAAGTTTCTTCTACCTTTCTGTCAGTTTTTAAGTCTTAGCCTACTGCCCAGAATGTTATAGGAATTCAATAAACATTTACCTAGTTGAATTAGATTGAACCTTCAAAACATTTATGGACCTCAACTCTAGCCTGCCCACTATAAGTTTTATGTTATCAGGCTGGAGGATGGCGAGATCTCACCCTTTTTGAGCTCTTAGGTGAACAGATACCATGCTTTCTTGATTTAGAAACAAAATCACTACATAGGAAAGAAAAGTCGCTTAAACATAGGTGAAGAGTTTGATAGCTATTGTCAGTTAACATGCAATGTTTGATACTTGCCAGTAGACAGAGAAGCCATTCACTGTCAGAGTGTTAATGAGCTTTCTTCTATGCTTCTCTTTCCTCACTAGCCTGCATTAGGCTCAGTGGAACAATGGCTAACTTTACCCTGGGAAACCTCAACTTCACTCCAGAGTGAGGAGTTTAGGAAAATAGGTAGAATATATCTTTTACTGAAAATTTTAAAACTTAGTACATCATGGAGAAAATCAGTCCTGGACAATGGAGGCCTCAGGAACAGTTGTGACACCCTACTTATGGACAAGAGGCAGAAGGGTGCTGTTGGTATCCTAAGTTCATAACCATTCCATTCCTCCACAAAATTATTGGTTAAAGCAATCATTGTCTGGATACAGTATAAGAAAATACATAGCAGTAATAAATACAAGATAAGAATAAGCAATGGTAAGATGGGATTAGCCTTTACCTACAACCCCTTAGAGCATGGGTGTTTATGACAGACATGAAGCATATAGCCTCTGGGGTGCTAAATTTCTTTATAATCATTAAAATAAATATGTGATCAATGATTTCTAAAGTCTCCAGACTGAACAGAAGCAAAGCAGATAGCTTTCAAAGTAGTAGAGTGGAGGAAAATCAACCCAGAAGGGAACAACAGAGATGGGGTGAGGGAGGGGGGAGAAATCTAGAAAACACAAGGAAAGAAGAGCTAACCCTCAGGTAGTATAAGAAAATCTAACTAAAATTAACCATAATCTGCATAATGGGATTATAGTCTCCTGCTCCAACTCAAAGATTCCAAAGACAGATTTTGAAAACACTCAAAGTATAAGGACAAGAGATGTAAAATGATGGGGAAAGGCAAGCAGGGTAGTGTTCTGCAGAGAAGAAGCTGGACCATATTACCTGTAAGAGGAGCTGGATTAAATACAGGAGAAACACAAAATCTAAAGAGCTCAGTAACCACGAAAGACACTGAATCATTGCTCAGCACTTTTATCACAAATAAAATATCAGGACAGAGAGTGTTGCTACACATGAAGAAAACCACCACAAATCAATAAAAGTTCAATCAAACGGGATCCTTCCAGTTCCCATCTGCAGCCAGAAGCTTACTCTCTGCCACAGTTCTCCCTACCCAAATTCTGCTCAGAAAGAGGTGGTCTCCCAGGAGTACTGTCACACCTAATATCACAGATCAGACCACCACTATTGCTCCAATACCTGGCCCAGGTGGGACCTGCCAGGAGCACACAAGACACAGGAACCACTGTGTACCCTGGGACAGGATCCTTCTGGTTTCCATCTTCGTCCAGGAGCCTACCTTACCCAAGTTCTGCCAGAAGGGAGCTGGTCTCCCAGGAGTGTTGACACACTTAAGTTCACAACTCTCCACACTCCATACCTACCCAGAGATAGCTGCTCTCCCAGAAGTGCTGACATACCTAAGATCACAGGTTCACAGGCTCACAGGCTCACAGGCTCACAGGAGGGACAAGGTACAGTCAGATATAGCAAGACCAGCTAACATCAGAGACAACCAGATGGCCCATGAGAGACAAGCACAAGAACCTAAGCAACAGAAACCAAGGCTACTTGCCATCATCAGATCCTAGTTCTCCCACCACAGCAAGCCCTGGATACCCAAACACACTGGAAAAGCAAGATTTTGATTTAAAAGCACATCTCATGATGATGATAGAGGACTTTAAGAAGGGCATAAATAACTTCCTTAAAGAAATACAGGAGAACACAGGTAAACAGGTAGAAGCCCTTAAAGAGGAAACATAAATCCCTTAAAGAAATACAGGAAAACACAATCAAACAGGTGAAGGAATTGAACAAAACCATCCTGGTTCTAAAACTGGAAATACAAACAATAAAGAAATCACAAAGAGAGACAACCCTGGAGATAGAAAACCTAGGAAAGAGATCAGAAGTCATGGATGCAAGCATGAACAACAGAATACAAGAGAGGGAAGAGAGAATCTAAGGTGTAGAAGATACCAGAGAAAACATTGACACAACAGTCAAATAAAATGCAAAATGCAAAGAACTCCTAACCCAAAACATCCAGGAAATCCGGGACACAATGAGAAGATCAAATCTAAGAATAATAGGTGTAGAAGAGAGCAAAGATTCCCAACTCAAAGGGCCAATAAATAACTTCAACAAAATTATAGAAGAAAACTTCCCTAACCTAAAGATATTCTATGAAAAAAACACATTGAAAAAATATCTTTTCACAAATACAGCCCTACAAAGGATAATAGACGGAAAACTCCAAACACAAGGATGGAAACTACTCCCAAGAAAAAGCAAGAAATTAATCTTCTTTCAATGAACCCAAAAAAAGCTACACAAACTTAAATCCACTTCTAACAACAAAAATAATAGGAAGCAACAATCATTGGCCCCTAATACATCTCAACATCAATGGACTCAATTCCCCAATAAAAGGACATAGTCTAACAGATTGGATGCATAAACAGGATCCAGCATTTTGCTGCATATGGGAAACACACTTCAGGGAAAAAGACAGACAGTACCTCATTCTTTCCAAGAAAATGGTCCTAAGAAACCATTGGAGTAGCCAATCTAATATTCAATAAAATAGACTTTCAACCAAAAGTTATCAAAAAAGATGGGGAAGGACAGTAAATACTCGTAAAAGGAAAAATGTACCAAGATGAACTCTCAATTCTAAATAGCTATGCTACAAATGCAAGGGCACTCACATTCATAAAAGAAATTTTACTAAAGCTCAAAGCACACACTACACCTCACACAATAATAGTGGGAGACTTTAACACCCCACTTTCACCAATGGACAGATCATGGAAACAGAAACTAAACAGAGACACAGTGAAACTAACAGAAGTTATAAACCAAATGGATTTAACAGATATCTATAGAACTTTTAATCCTAAAACAAAAGAATATACCTTCTTCTGAGCAACTCATGGTACCTTCTCCAAAATTGACCATATAATTGGTCACAAAACAAACCTCAACAGATACAAGAAGATTGAAATAATCGCATGCATCCTATTAGATCACCACGGACTAAGGCTGGACTTTAATAATAACAAAAACAACAGAAATCCCACATATACATGGAAGCTGAACAATGCTCTACTCAGTGATAACTTGGTCAAGGAAGAAATAAAGAAAGAAATTAAAGATGTTTTAGAATTTAATGAAAATGAAGGCACAGCATACCCAAACTTATGGGACACATTGAAAGCAGTGTTAAGAGGAAAACTCATAGTTCTGAGTGCCTCCAAAAGAAAAAAAAAAAAAAAAAAAACTGGAGAGAGCATATACTAGCAGCTTGAAAGTTCTAGAACAAAAAGAAGCAAATACACCCAAGAGGGGTAGACAGCAGGAAATAATCAAACTTAGGGATGAAATCAACCAAGGGGAAACAAAGAGAACTATACAAAGAATCAACAAAACCAGCAGATGGTTCTTTGAAGAAATCAAAAAGATAGATAAACTCTTAGCCAGACTAACCAGAGGGCACAGAAACAGTATGCAAATTAACAAAATCAGAAATGAAAAGGGAGACATAACAACAGAATTCATTTGGAATAACCAAAGACCCAGGATAGCGAAAACTATTCTTAACAATAAAAGAACTTCTGAAGGAATTACCATCCCTAACCTCAAGCTGTATTACAGAGCAATCATGATAAAAACTGCATGGTATTAGAACAGTGACAGACAGGTAGATCAATGGAATAGAATTGAAGATCCAAAAATGAACCCATACACATATAGTCACTTGATCTTTGATAAAGGAGTTAAAACCATCCAGTGGAAAAAAGACAGCATTTTCAACAAATGGTGCTGGCTCAACTGGTGGTCAGCATGGAGAAGAATGCACAATCGATCCATTTTTATCTCCTTGTACAAAGCTCAAGTCCAAGTGGATCAAGGACCTCCACTTAAAACCAGATACACTGAAACTAACAGAAGAGAAAGTGGGAAGAGCCTCAAACACATGGGCACAGGCGAGTATTTAATAAAAGGGATGCTTATAAAATTGAGCATTTCTGTATGCAAGGACACTGTCAATAGGCCAAAATCACAACCCACAGATTGGAAAAAGATCTTTACCAATCCTACATCCAATAGAGGGCTAATACAATATATACAAAGAACTCAAGAAGTTAGACTCCAGAGAACCAAATAATCCTATTAAAAATGGGGTACAGAACTAAATAGAGAATTCTCAACTGAGGAAACTCGAAGGGCTGAGAAGCACCTAAAGAAACATTCAACATCCTTATTCATCAAGGAAATGCAAATCAAAATGACTCTGAGATTCCACCTCACACTAATCAGAACGGCTACGATCAAAAACACAGGTGGCAGCAGGTGCTGTCAAGGATGTGGAAAAAGAGGAACACCATTATTGGTGGGATTGCAGGCTGGTACAACCACTCTGGAAATCAGTCTCACGGTTCCTCTGAAAATTGGACACCGTACTTCCTGAAGACCAGCTATACCACTCCTGGACATATACCCAAAATATGCTCCAACATATAATAAGGACACATGCTACACTATGTTCATAGAAACCTTATTTATAATAGCCAGAAGCTGGAAACAACCCAGATGTCCCTCAACAGAGGAATGGATACAGAAAATGTGGTATATTTACACAATGGAGTACTACTCAGCAATTAAAAATAATGACTTTATGAAATTCACAGGCAAATGGATGATACTAGAAAATATCATCCTGAGTGAGCTAACCCAGTCTCAAAAGAACACACATGGTATGTACTCACTGGTCATTAGGTATTAGGCAAAAAGCTCCGAATACCCAAGATACAACCCACAGACCTTAGGAAGCTCAAGAAGAAGGAAGACCAAAGTGTGGATTCTTCAGTCCTTCTTAGAAGGGGCAACAAAATACTCACAGGAGGTAGAGTGTGGGAGGGACTTGGAAGGAAGAGATGAGGGGGAGGAGAAAAAGGGGGCAGGATCAGGTATGGGAGGAGACAGGGGTGATGTACAGACGGTCAGGAAATTGAACAGAGGTGTGTAGCAATGGGGGATGGGGAACTGGGGGTAGCCACCAGAAAGTTCCAGGAAAGCAAGAGGCTCCCAGGATCCAACAGGGATGACTTTAGCTGAAATATGCAAAAAAGAGGCAGAACCTCTAGAGATCATATCCAGAAGTTAGGCAAGGCCCCCAGTTGAGGGATGGGGCCACCCACTCATTTCCAAGATTTTAACCCAGAATTGCTCCCGTCTAAAGGAAATATGGAGACAAAGAATGGAGCAGAGACTAAAGGAAAACCCATACAGAGACTGCCCCCCCTGAAGATCCATCCCATATACAGACACCAAACCCAGACAATATAGATGATGCCAAGAAGTGCTTGCTGGCAGGAGCCTGATATAGCTGTCTCCTGAGAGGCTCTGCCAGAGCCTGACCAATACAGATGTAGATGCTTGCAGCCAACCATGAGACTGAGCATGGGAACCCCAACAGAGAAGTTAGGGCAAGGACTAGAGGAGCTGAAGAGTTTTGCAATCCCATAGGAAGAACAACAATATCAACCAACCAGATCCCCCAGAGCTCCCAGGGACTAAACTACCAACCAAAAATGACCCATGGCTTTAGCTGAATATGTAGTAGAGGATGGCCTTATCTGGCCTCAATGGGAGGGTAGGCACTGTGTTCTGTGAAGGCCCGATGCCCCAGTGTAGGGGAATACTGGGGCAGTGAGGTGGGAGTACGTGGGTGTGTAGGGGAGCACCCTCGTAGAAGCAGGGGGAGGGGGAATGGCATAGGGGCGGCTGGTGTGGAAAAACCAAGAAAGGAATAAACAGTTGAAATGTAAATAAATAAAATATCCAATAAACAAATATAAAAAAATAAAAGTTCAGTCTACCAGAAAGACAAAATTTTACATCCATGTATCCCTCAGAGCATAACTTTAAATATATAGAAATATATAGATTTGAAATATATAGCAATAAAGACATTTCTGGAGTTATAGAATACTATGAAATAGAAAACACATTGAACATCACAGATGGACATTTTTGTCCATACCTTCACATACTTATAGATCAGATGTATAATAAGTCGATAAAGAGTTAAAAGTTTGAAGAGTGCAGTAAAATATCAGGTTTGGTGATATGCCCAGCAAACTAGACATATGTTCTTTACAAGCAGTGGGTATGTAACATTTATGAAAGTAGACATGACAGTAGACCATGGAGCAAATGACAACAAAATCCAAAGAATCTGTGCCGTGTAGCCCACATTGCATTATAACTTATTAAAAATTAATAGTAAAATATAAACAAGGAAAATCTATATTTCTCAAATTAAATATATTTATTATAAAACATAAGTTGATAACATGATCAACCTAGAAGCTAATAAACATTTAAAACTGAGCAGCCATGAACACTCTAATCAAAACTGGTAAGACTGAAGTCTTAGGGAGTATGCCAGAGATAAGGAAAGTTTGCAAAGTAATAAACCAAGCATTTATTTCAAATAAGAAAACAAACCAAAGAGACAAGAGAAATGATAAATGTAAGAAAAATTCCACTGAAAGAAAAACTATTAGATGACATAAAGTATACCCAAAGCTCCACCATTTCTTTTCCTTGAAAGACAAACAAAAATGGCAAATTGCTGCCAAGAGAAGAGACACTGATAAGCTATGTCAGATACAAAGAAAGAGAAGAGACATCACCGTAAAATGGATGACCTTATCAAAAGGAGGGTATCATTGACAACTTTTCACTGATTGTTTTGAAGATTGGTCAAAACCCACAAATTCCAAGGAAGCCAACTTCTAAAGATAACCAAACCAAAACACAAATCCTAAATATCTCAGTAACCCTGAAAGAAATTGAATTATTATTGAGCATTTTTATCACAAAGAAATTATCAAACTTAGGTAGTTTTATAAAATGTCCTATAAAATAACCAGGAGAGAATTCATATCTATTGTGTAAGCTAATCCAGAATATAGACAACAAAAGAAAAATCTCCATTTTATGACTCATATGTGTTTTTTCTATTTAAACTGAATAGCTTCAAGCAGAAAAGGTGACTTTTGACTACAAATGTTTTATAACACCTCTAAAAGGTAGAAAAAAAACTACCAAAAACATGGGAAATACCATATTATAAATTTAATTTTTATTTTTTTGTATTTGGGTGTGTTGTATGCATGTATGTCTCTACAATATGTGTGTTTCTGGTGCCTCCAGAAACCATATTTGAATATCACAGTCCCTGAAACTGGGGTCACAGACAGTTGTGAGCTACCATGAGCTCAGGATCAAACTTAGGTCCTCTGGAAGAACAGCAAGTTAAGTGCGTTCTCTTCAGCTCCTGTACCATAAAATTTTAAAGATGTTATAAAAAACTCAAATAAAAGCAAACCATTAGACCATTTTCATGAACAACAACAAAAAGCCCACAATGTAAATATTTTTGCATATCTACCTCAAATTAATATGCAGATTGATATAATTCTGGAAAAAATCCAAAAATAATTTTCTGGACAGGTAAAGCAATTCTGAAAGTTATCTGGAAGACCAGATGGTTAAGAATAATCAAAACACAACTTGGAAGAGAAGAAAAGAAAGAAAAAAAGATGAGAGGGGAAGGGAGAAGGGAAGAAGAGAGAGGGAGAGAAGCAGTCCTGCCAGATGCTGAGTAGTAGAGACCTGGAACTAGACCACTGACTCATAGCAATGGACATTTACAAGTCAAGATGTGTGTGCCAGAGGGGTAAGCTGTGGGACACACAGAGACATACTACAACTTCCATGAGATGTTTTCTATGTTTTGTGGGGGGGGGGGGGGGTTGTTTGTTTGGTTTTGGTTTTTGGGGTTTTTTGCTTGTTTGTTTGTTTGATCTTGTTTTGTTTCATTTTGGTGTGTGTGTGTGTGTGTGTGTGTGTGTGTGTGTGTGTGTGTGTGTGTTTCATAGGGAGATGAGCAGGATTGGGGTGCATAATATGAAAGTCATGAAGAATCAATAAAAAGTTTTTTTAAGTAATAGCAATTGACTCAGTGTGGTGTTAACATTGAGGTCAACAAAGAGATCACAGAGACAGACTTATTCCCAAGCAACCCTTCACATACAAGAAAATTTGATATATGAAAACATTGATGCTGCAGATTAATAGGAAAGAGCACACATTAAAAACATTCTCTAAACAACTGAAAAATGAAAACATAAACCTACCTACAGAAGAACCAATTCTATTTTTCAATGTGTGGAAACATTAACAATGAAAATAGAGGTTTTAACCTTTCAGAACACAAGAGAATATTTTTATAGTATTATGGGAGGTGAAGCATCTTGAATGAAACATACATAACTGCAATCATAAGGAGAAGTTTTACACATCCAACTACATCAAAAGTAAGAACATATATTCAGGAAAGAAATGTGAACCACAAACTTGAAAGTTATATATGTGAACAATACCCATAGAAGATTAATATCAAAAACATCTTTTGCCACATTTCAACATGAGAAAATTTTACAGAAACACTTACTCAGTCTCATTAGTAACTTGCAGAATTGAAAAGGAAGTGATGTTTGACACTTACCAGAATAGCAAAAATGTTTTGGCAATAACAGATGTGGAGAACACATGAATCAAACGGAAGGCTTATGTACTGACTGTGGCCATGTAACTTAAAAGGAAAATGGTTTGGAATTGAATAATAAAATTAACCACACATACTCTGTAGCATGGCCATTCTACTCCAACATTCTGACCCTTTAGAATGTTTATAATAACATATACTTATAGAAACCTGGAAAGATCTAAATTCCCAGTGTCAGAAAAAAAAAAATAAGTTAATACAATGAGATAGGATACAACAAATTTAAAAGGAATATATAACCGCAATGCATGTTAGCAGTTAAATCTTATATACAACTGAGTGAAAAGAACAAGATACAGAATATATTTAGAATAGAGAGCTCTGGCCATATTGAGTGTGTATGTGTAAGTACGCGCAAGCATGTGCATATGATAAAGCTACCAAAAACCAAGAAGTAATCAGAACATGAGTAAGCCAGGACTGCGAGTCCTTGGAAGGTAGAACAGAGCTGCAGTGAAAAGGAGGATGAGAGCATGGCTTTCTCATGAGCTGGGAACTGCTGCCTTGCACTGAATGATAGACAGATCCTCTTCATAGCATCAGCTTAGTCATGCACATGTAAGCTCTCTGCAGTCTTCTCTGTGTGCCATGCATTCCACAATAAAACAATCTGCCGGACTGCCAGATGCTCCTGAACTGCAGCTACTCCTCCATAAAATAGTTCAAGCAGGTGTCGTAGGATGAGTTAGAGAGTACATTTCCCCGGGCTATGATTTGAGGCTGAAACTTGGAATTTTTGTTCCTTGAAGTTCTAATTCCTATTCTACTCTTAACCTAATGTTAGCCACCCTTTCCCAAGATTTGTCATCAAAGTTAAGGCATTCTTAAAACTCTCCCACAGCCTGACACATAAATCTTACTGGTCACGGTAGTATGACATAGGTATTTCTTCCTTCTTTGCCACCTCAATTAGTAGGGAAAGTGGGCTAAAGGATGTGGGAGGGCACCAAAAGTTTCTGAACAGCTATTCAGCCATGCTTGTTAACTAGTACACTCAGAATTCTCCCTCTTCTCCACAGGAGCCAGCCTTCGTGATGACTTGTACAAATATTTTTTTTTCCATCATTCCCATGGAGACACTATGACTGCCCTAGATCCAAAGCAGATGAATGTTGCCGCTGCTGTTTGGGCTGTTGTTGCTTATGTTGTTGCAGACATGGAAGAAATGCTGCCCAGGTCCTAAGGAGAATATGAAAGAAGGACCTTGTTCTCTATAGCTGGGAATCCCCATTCTGAATCTTCACAAAACTGTTATACACTTAATCCACAAGGCACAGTTTTCTGCATATTTTCTGTTAACCATCTTTCCTTGATACTTTCTTACCTGTTTCTAGAATAAGTAATAATCCTCACTGCACCACCTTGAAAATATTGTTTCCAGTTCAAAAATAAACAATAAGTATTTGAAAAGCTTCTGATTTTTCATATTCATTTATAAACATTAAATTAAAGGTAATGAGACCAATTTGTGCTTTATATTATGGAAAGAGGAGAAAATTAATCTTAACATTTTAAGTAGTTCTATAAAGAGGTTTGATCATCTAGTTTGTATATTTTATATTATATATTTTATGGAATTTTCAAATTAGTAAAAAACAAGTTTACATTTAGAAAAAAAAATATATATATATACTTTCAGATCTTTTAAAGATGAGTGCAGGGAGCTACCACTAGATAAATGATATTGCCATTTAACACGTATGTTTTATATATTTCAGTTTCTCAGAGGCATGTTTTACAGCTACTTTTCAGAGGTTAAAATCCAGATAGACCAAATAATATTCACAAAATTCCCCAGATAATAAAACCAAGTCTTACCCATTCTGTAGACAATGCTACATTATATAATGCTTCATTATACAATGTCTAATATTCAAGTAATAACAAGAATTGCACAACACAGCAGTGTATGATGGTGCACACCTGTAATCCCAACAAATGAGAGTCTGAGATAGGAGTATCAAGAGTTCAAGGCCAGCCTGGGCTTCATCAAAAGATCTTGTCTCAAAAGCAAAAAAGTAAAAAGTAAAACAAAACAAACAAACAACAACAACACAACAAAAACTCATCAAACACAAAAGGGCAAAAAACTTTATTGTCAAGAGATAAAACAAGATAGTTCAACATATTAATCATAGATATGTTAATATGTTGAAAATTTAATGTAAATATGGAGTTCACACAAAAACAGAAGTGAATTACACCAAGAAGATATAGTAGAGATTATAAAATAGTAAATTAAATTATTAAAAAAATACAATGTCAGGCGGGTTGGGGGCTCTTTATTTTATTTTATTTTTTAGGGTCATTGCTCAACAGCAAATTGAGACTGAACAAGGTCAGGGAAAGAATTTGAATATAGGTCAGTAAAATTAACTAAACTGAAATAGATAATAAAGACAAAAAAATATTAGAATGTATTATGTAAGAGCTATGACGTAATCTCAAAAAGTCTAATAGATTGTAATTAAATTGTCAGAAGGAGAAAATAGAGTATCCATCTTATTAATGGTCATAAAGGATTAAAAGTATTGAAGGGCAGAATAGGAGCTTTCTTTGCTGGTGAAGTAGCAGATCCCTATTCTGACCCTGAAGACTTTAAATCAATAGGGAGAAATACAGTGTCTTTGAGTTCAGAGCAGGCGTTTTCTCTTGCCTTAGGTGGACTTCAAATCCAGAGTTAGTGTGCTGTATGTTCATGGTCATACTAAAATTCCGTGGAGTTAGTGGCCTCTTTTTTATTAGTTCAAAAAAAAAAAAAATCATGGGCAATGGGAGACTGAGTTTAGAAAAGAGCTTGTTCTAGATCCATATGGTCTTTCAGAGAGCAGAGGCAGAGCCCTAGACAGCTGCAGAGACCCTGGAAACAAGATGGCATTAAACAGAAAGTGTAGGACTGAGTTATCACAGAAAGAAGGATGGGTAAGAGGAAATATTGAGACAAAGTGTGGAGCAGAGACTGAAGGAAAGGCTATCCAGAGATACTGTCCCACCTGGGGATACATCCCATATATAGCCACCAAACCCAGACATTATTGTGGATGCTGGGAAGTTCTTGCTGATGGAAGCCATGATAAGCTGTCTCCTGAGAGGCTCAGGCAGAGCCTGACAAATAATACAGAACTCACAGCCAACCATTGGACTGAGCTTGGGGTCTCGGATGGAGGAGTTGGAGAAAGGACTGAAGGAGCTGAGGGGGTTTGCAGCCCCATGGAGGGAGCAACAGTGTTAACTGGCCTGATTCCCCTTTCCCGGAGCTCTCGCGACTGGACCACCAACAGAAGAATACACACGGAGGGACCCATGGCGCTGGCCACATATGTGGCAGAGGAAGGCCTTGTTGGCCATCAGTGGGAGGAGAGGCCCTTGGACCTGAGGGTGTTAGGTGCCCCAGTGTAGGGGAATGCTAGGGAGGGAAGACAGGAGTGGGTAGGTGTGTGGGAGAGCACCCTCATAAAGGCAGGGGGAGGGAGGGTAGGATAGGGAGTTTCCGAAGGGGAGACCTGGAAAATGGAAAACATTTGAAATGTAAATAAAGTAAATAAATAATTTTTTTTTTTTTTTAAAGAGGAAGGAGGTGAACTGGTTAATCCATTTGGCCCAATCACAAGGTATCCAATTACCTCTTCTCAGTTTCAACACATCTTCCATTACAAATTTCACAAAAAGGTACTTATTTAGGGAAAAGATATAACAAGAATGCAAGCTTGCCTTCTGCCATACATGGCCTCCAGCCATAGCAGAACCAAAGACATTTTAGCTTAAACATTCCTGGCATCTCTGGCTTTCAGCAAGGATAGAACTATGGGCAGAGTCAGGGACAGTTCTGACCTTTTGCCAAGAAAAAAAAATTTACTCTCAGGTCTCCTACCCTAAAACTTCCTGTTGAATTTTTATTTCTTATTCTTATTAATATAACATTTGATGGAAATACTTTTTATAAATAATTTCTTAAAAACATGAATGAGTTGACTAAAAATTAGATACAATAATGATATGCATGCAAAAAAATACCAAGAATATTTCTGTAGAAAGTCTGAAGAATGTAAACATTTTAAATATGATGTTTTACAGATGTTCAATAATCAGCAGACTATAAACAAATCGGTAACCTACTCCATTAGAAATACTAAGAGATCCCATTGCCACTAAGACCCTGAAAAACAACACTTCAAAACAATGGTGACATTAGGACAACTTTAGGAAATCTAGAGGAGCTTGTTACAACTATGCAGGTGCTAAGGGAAAAGCCTACCATAAAGTTATAAAACTGTGAACTCACAGAAGCTATGATATTCTGAGCAAGAACAAGCCAAAGAGATGACAGAATTAACCAACAGCATCCTCTGGTCATTGACTATTTTAGGCTGCAGTTTTTACACATTTAGGCCTATCGTGTTTAAAGATATGAAAGTTTAAAAATTAAAAGCAAATAATTATTTTTAAAATGCATTTTTAAAAGAATGAATCAAAAAGAAATTCTAGAAATATGAACTACAGTAAGTAAAATTGACAAACTAAGAAACTACTAAAAGAATTTATGAATTAAAATGATTTCAAGGAATTCATAAAAACACATCACAGAAAGGAAAGGCCATAGAACACATGAGTAAGATGTCGAGAATGTAAAAGATGCTTATCATATCTACCTCGCACATTTGGTCAGGAACTCAGTCAAAAAAATTCGAGAAAAGAATTACCTAAAGAAAAACTAAAAAGTTAACAAATATTGATTAGATATTTATTATATATCAACACACAGACTCAATAAACCAACAAATCCAAGAAAGTGTAAATAAAAATATAAAAGAAATCACTGACTACAAAAGACAAAGAGAAAATCTTTTAATAAAAAGAATGACTCATTATAGATGGGCAACAGTCAGATGTGCAGTTAATGTCCCCAAATCAACA
Source organism: Uromys caudimaculatus (assembly GCA_028551405.1). NCBI lineage: Eukaryota > Metazoa > Chordata > Mammalia > Rodentia > Muridae > Uromys > Uromys caudimaculatus. The sequence continues at coordinate 62,923,905 of CM052718.1, forward strand.
AAGCTAGGTAACAGTGGGACAGTGTCTGCCATGTGCAGAGACACAATTTTCCACTTAAAAATCCTGTGATTTCTAAAAATATTTTTCAAAAACAAGACAAGATAGAATGCTTTCAGAGTAAAATCTGAGTCAGTGTTACCACTATCAGACTTTCCCTAAAAGCCTAGAGTGTGAATGCTATATAGTGTCACAGAAGTGAGGAGACAATCTCCAGGCCAATGTCCCTGAGCTCTTTCTGGCCTGAAAGATCAATCACTAAAGCTGTGAGTGCAGACCTCTGGTGCAAAAGGCCCATGACTAGACAGGGTGGGCATGTTGGGTTCCCAGATAGAGATGCAAACAAGGCTATAGGCTGTATTTATTTGCATATCTCCCTTCTCCTGTACCTTCTAGAGCCTTCTTCCTCAGGGAGAAGATTCCTCCTCCACTCCTGGTACCTTTCTCCTTCTGACTCATTCAGCCCCTACCTGACTAGAGGAATCTAGAAGAGTTGGACTGGAGAGTTTGAATGAGTACAGATTGGGGAGAAGGCTGGAGAATGTCTGTCAATATCACTACTCAGAGGTATGAGGAGGAGAAAAGTGGCAGTTGGAAATAAAGAAAAGAATCTTCATGCTAACTGCTAAGATCTATCAATGAGGACAGCCCTAGAGCCCAGCATGTACCATTGGGTAGTCATAGGAAATTTAAAATGAAATTCTCTTATTTTCATTATACAAAAAGAGCTCATCATATACTCAGCACAGGACCTATCATTTGAGTGGCAGCCTGCCATTCAGCTGCTTCACTGTGACTTTAGGGTCAGGTTGCTTTTCTGATTCATTTGCATGAGTAGACTTGGGTGCAAACTGAGAAGAGAAACCCAATTAAACATTATATATTATGAAAAGGGTGAATGCTGTGTAGCAAAGAAACAAACAGATTCAAGGTAAAGCAGGTTGATTGCTGTTATTGCCCTTGACATTATTAAGATAGATTTTTGCTATGAACTATCTACACATGATAGGGAAGCTGCATTTATGAAATCTAAACAATATAGTTAGCTAAACAAGACCTTCATAATGACACCAGTTTGTAGTCAGTGTTTCTGGGAACAAGCCTGCGTCAGTGGGATGAAGCCCCACGTGTCTGTCCCAGGACGCTGCTGCTCAGGGAAAACAGACAGGCGGGAAGTGGCCTCGAATCTTCCCACACAGTCTGATGGGCAAGTGGAGGCTGTGGGAAGCCTTTGCCGGTTCTGCCTGGGGGGGGGGGCATTCTCAGGGAATGAGTGGCAGCCGTCTCTGTGGGTGCTCTAGCCCGGGGCAGCGCAGTTGCTGCAGGGTGCCACAGACAGACTAGCCGGAGCGCAGCTGGGATTTCCTCTGAGATCAGGTTTCAGCGACTTGGGCTGCTTAGGCTTGGGTCAATGGGTACCTTCTGGGAGAGCTGGGAAGCCCTCAGCGAGAGATTAGTTGAGGTTCCTTAATTGAGGGACAGATCCCTCACTTCCCACAGCGAGTCCAGATGAAGAGACAGTCCATAATTCTAAAAAGTTTATTTTCATCATGTAGAGTGGCCTGGATGGAATTGTATCCCCGCCCCTCTGGGAGAGGAGAGGCAGATATAGTAACTGGGAAGGGGCATGGCTAAGCCTCTAGGTATCTCATTAACATGGGGATGGCTTGGAGCTATGTGGCCATGCCTCTACCTGAGGAGGGGTGGTTCATGACCTTGACTGGAGCCAAAAGCCTCCCAGGAGCTTTGGCATAAAGTTTTCTGGTCCCTTGTGGATTGTTCCATGGGGTCACCCAGATGTTATGCCTGTGCTCAACCGGGTGCCAGATTGCCTGTCACAGATCACTGCCCCACAAGTGTTAGCTGATCTGTGGGGTTTTTTCTTCCACTTTTTTCCACCCTTTCAACACCCTAACACTAAATAGGAAAGAAAACTAGATAGAAAGGAAAGGGGGCCATGTCATCATTAGACTACTTCCTCCAGATTAGGGGTATTGGGAAAAGTTTGATCTTCACACTCAGGATATCTACTTTTTTATTCTTCTTTCTTCTTTGCACAGGACTACTTAACAAACCACAACCAACAACTAACCAGCAACCAACAACTCACCAACAGCCCCCAACTCTTTGAGCCCTAGCATTTACATACCCTATGAAAAGTTCCCAGAATTCCAAATATCACACAACAGTTGGCAGAAACTATCTAAAGTTGGCAAAATCATGTCCCTGCTAGAGCACGAGGCAAACCATAGTCACCTGCTGTGAAGCAGCCCCATATTCCCACACCTGGGATTAAAACAAAACATATTCTTATATTTATGTATTTTTTTAAAGAAACAAAGTTCCAGAATTCTCACTACACCAGTTCACATGCCAACATAGATGGGAGAAATTTCACAAGACCCTATCACTAGATGAAGAACTATAGGCTGCTAAGAGAGGGAAAAATCAGTCTTGTCTGGGGATGAACCTCTTGATAGGTTATTTAATCCCAATGAGTCAGCCTTAAACACATCTGTAGGGCAGTGATCTGTGACAGGCAACCTGGCACCCAGTTGAGCACAGGTGTAAAATCTGGACAACCCCATGGAACAATCTACAAGGGACCAGAAAACTTTATGCCAAAGCTCCTGGGAGGCTTTTGACTCCAGTCAAGGTCACATACCACCCCTCCTCAGATACAGGTGTGGCCACACAGCCCCAAGCCATCCCCATGTTAATGAGACACCCAGAGGCTTAGCCACGCCCCTTCCCAGTTACTATATCTGCCTCTCCTCTCCCAGAGGGGTGGGGATACAATTCCATCCAGTCCACTCCACATGATGAAAATAAACTTCTTAGAATTATAGACTGTCTCTTCATCTGGACCTCCATGTGGGAAGCGAAGGACCTTGCCCCTAATTAAGGAGCCTCATCTAATCTCTTGCCGAGGGCTTCCCAGCTCTTCCAGACAGTACCCATTCACCCAAGCCTAAGCAGCTAGCCCAGCATCCCCGGCTAGAGAATCCACGGAGATGGCTGCCACACGTTCCCTGAGAATGGTCCCCTCTCCCACCCATGAGCAGGGTTCACAAAGGCTTCCCACAGCCCCCACCTGCTCATCGGACTGTGTGGGAAGACTTGAGGCCACTTCCTGTGCGTCTCCTGTCCCACCCAGAGCTGCAGAGCCCAGGACAGACACAGGGGCTTCATCCCACCACGCCAGGCATGTTCCCAACATCTGGCACCAACAACATGGGGTATGACCCAGCTTCAAATGTACCCCCAGCTGGCGACTCACCCATAACAAAATTCCAGATCACTCAAGGACCATGAGTACAAAAATATGGGCCTTCCTCTAATCTCTTTCTCTCTCTCACTCTCCAAGTGTTCCTGGCCAGTTTCCCTCCCCCAGTCTCCACTGTGAGGGCTCCTGTTTAGCTAATGGATCTGTTTTCCACAGCAGCTCAGGCTCCGAGTTCCTTGCTTCCACTATCTGCAGCCTAACCTGCAGTTTCCTGGGGCCCCTGCAGGCCAGGAGGCCAATTTCTCCCCCCCCCCCCCAACCCTCACCACAAGGGCTCCTGTTTAGCTCCGGCTCCGAGCACCTTGCTTCCCATCAGTGGCTTTGCCTGAGATTTCCTGAGGTCCCTGCAGGCCAAGAGACCAGATTCTTTCCCCCAGTTCCATTTCGGTGGCTCCTGCCTTGTTAAGACCCTGAACTTCTTCCTTTCTCTTCTGGCGCTGGCTGTTTTATCAAGCCTCTATGTTGTTTCCTTTAAGGTTTTTTTTTTTTTTTTTTTCTCTTTCTCTCTTTCAAGGTTGGCCTTTCTTCTGCTTTTATATTTAGGCTAAAAAAACAAACGGGGAATACCCAGCCGCCACGTGGCAGAGAGGCCCCTCCCCCCTTCCCCTAGTCCACCAAAAGCCCACCAAGACAAAGGAAAAAAAAAAACAAAAAAAAACATGCTTTGTTTCTCCCTAACAGGAATACCTGAAACAGTGTTCTATGCTTCTCAACTCAAATTTTTCTTGCTTCTTTATTTAAATGTTTATTTTTCTCCCTAGCATTCATGATATATGTCAAAAAAAAAAAAAAATCTTCCAACTTGTTTAAGATTTCATTAAGGTTCAAAAGTCACCTAATCTACTCCTACAGGTCAAAATCAACTATGTGAGTCACTGTTTCTTCAATTCCTAATTAACAACCAGTTTCCTTTTACAGACAGTTACTGCCAATCTCAAAACTTTCCTTCCTCAGCTATCCAAAGCAGACTTAAAAGATGCCTTCCAGGACCATGATGTGCTCCCAAGCAAACCATTACAGGCTTAACTTGCTATTCACCCTATGCAGATATCCCCCTGCTGGGATTCTGCTCCTCTGTGATTTTCCTACAGGCTTATCCCTGCAGAAGCTTGCTGCCACAGATCCAGCGGAGACAACACCATCTCCTGAGACCTGCCTGTGACTACAGAGCTGCCTTCCTCCAGACAGAAGACTCCCGAGACACACGCTGAGATCCAGAGACACATGCTCAGCTCCACAGAGGACAGACATGAAACTTTCCAGCTACAGATGAACTCTCTTGCCAAGCCAAATAGCTACTGAACCTGGGGGAAGCTATATGATAATAAGGAAACCATGATGTCTCTCTAAATTAATCAAATGTTGTTTTAAACTGATGTTATTACCCTCAAACTGTACCATCCATTGATTCAATGATCCCTTGCCTTCCCAAACCCCCACCCTTAACCCTCTTTACCCTCTGACTAAGTTGTGCTACCACTCCAACCTGCACAGTGGCAAGTACAATATCTTTTGATATTGCCACCCCACTCAAAATTTTCATTACAAATAACACCTCTCCCTTAAAAAAGAAAAAGGGAGAATTTGTGGGGCAGTTATCTGTGACAGGCAATCTGGCACCCGGTTGAGCACAGGCATAAAATCTGGACAACCCCATGGAACAATCCACAAGGGACCAGAAAACTTTATGCCAAAGCTCCTGGGAGGCTTTTGGCTCCAGTCAAGGTCACATACCACCCCTCCTCAGGTAGAGGCATGGCTACACAGCCCCAAGCCATCCCCATGTTAATGAGACACCCAGAGGCTTAGCCACGCCCCTTCCCAGTTACTATATCTGCCTCTCCTCTTCCAGAGGGGCGGGGATACAATTCCATCCAGGCCATTCCACACAATGAAAATAAACATCTTAGAATTATGGACTGTCTCTTCATCTGGACCGCCATGGGAATTGAGGGATCTGGCCCTCAATTAAGGAACCTCAACTAATCTCTTGCTGAGGACTTCCCAGCTCTCCCAGACAGTACCCATTCATCCAAGCCTAAGGAGCTAGCCCAGCACCCCGGGCTAGAGAACCCACTGAGATGGCTGCCACACATTCCCCGAGAATGGCCCCTCCCTCACCCACAAACAGGGCCCGCAAAGGCTTCCCACATCCCCCACCTGCCTGTCAGACTGTGTGGAAAGATGTGAGGTCACTTCCCACATGTCTCCTGTCCCACCCAGAGCCGCAGCACTCTGGGACAGACATGTGGGGCTTCATCCCACAGTGCCAGGCTGTTCCCAACACACATGTACATGGAAACAACACTAAATAGACTTAGTAGGTTAGTGTGTGTGTGTGTGTGTGTGTGTGTGTGTGTGTGTAACAATAATTGAAAAAGAGGTCATGAATTTTAATGGAGTAGAGAGAAAACAAGGAATTGGAGGGGAGGAGGAGGAATAGAAATTATATAAATACAATACATGAAAAATTAATATGGATTTTGAGTGTTCTAGTGCATTGGTGAAGGATTTGAAGTCCCCAGAGTGTTCCACCTTCTTCCCAAAAACTAATGACACCAACAATGTTTTAAATTCCACTGTATCTCCACTATATGTCATGTTACTGCACAGCTCTGTTTGCTTAGGGTGCTCCTTTCATGATAATTTCAGATGCTATTTGAGATGATATTTACTGTGAGTAAATCTCAAAAATATCTTGATATCTATATCTGTTTTATGAAATATACATATTCTCGAGTCATGCTCAAATAATTAATTTACATCTGTGTGATGATTAGCATAAAAATCTCATCACAATTTGAGACTGAAATGTTATCCCTAATCACCACTTGAAGTGAAGACTGTTTGTGATATAGAAATTAATGTTTGCTTACTTCTCAAGTCTCTGTCAAACTGGAAAACCCAACACTGTTTTAGGAGCAGAAAGAAATTACCTTTAAATTTTGTTTTTATTTTCCCCTCTTCCTGAAATGCTTCACAATTAACCAAAGCAAGGCGAAGAACTTGGTTCTCATAAAATCAAATCTTCCAACCAATTGACTACTTACCTTTGGTAACACAATTCACCTGGATGTTAGGGTCTCTCAAGACCCTTAAAATGACAGATGAATACTCATATGTTTGCCACACATCCAAAGAGTGCTAGAATTCTTGAGGAGAACCAAATATTCTTCAGTGTTATTAATTATTACTATTATGGTGGTTATTCCAGATCTATTAAAGTAGTTACAAGATTATCTGCAAGTGTGATGTCCTTCAGAAAGCCTTGTTGTATTTTCCATATTTAAAGAACATTTAGATAGGTTTTAGACCTTCAAAATGAAGTAGAACTTTGATCTAATTAGTTTCCTTAATTCAAAGTACCAGTTAGTATATCCCAAAGATTTCCTAAGCTAAACTTGTCTCTGAGCCTCTCTCTTACCATACAAAGCTTTTCTAATATCCACTCTGAGTCAATTATACGAAGAACCGACTAGCATTTTTTTTAGTTAATCCTTACCCAATGCAATGAGGCAGATCTGATGTTAATACCCATTTAGAAACTGGAAAACCTAGGTATCAAATAGTATTCTTATACAAATAGATTTTGTAACTGATGGCCTTCCTATTTTTTACTGAAAAAAAAAAATGAATGAGATTTACTATGTCATTCTCAGCATAAGGAACAGAAAGTGGCATTTGAACACCATCACATCTTTATTGAGTTGTGAGATGCCTCACTGTGGTCCCTCAGACATGTATATCACACACACCACACACTGAATATTGCCTGGGTGTTTCCATCTCTCACCAAAAGCTATCACAGTGTGATTTCTGATTGATTGTCCTCTTCTAGGCTAACACCATATAGGATCAAAAAAGAAAATAAAGGAAAAGGTGACTCCAGGTAATGTCTTTGCAACAAGATGGCAGGAATGCTGTGTTTATGGTGCTGACAGTGCTTCAGAACTGGAAGATCTGTACTCAAGAAGAGAAGACAGCCCCATTACCTTACCAAAGCTTTTCTTTCAGAGAGCAAAAAAGCCATAGATTCTTGTCTACAAAACTATTGTTTCCCAGCAACATTGAGCATCTTCTGTTTTCCTCATGTTCCCTTCAGCCTCTGGAGGTATTCATGAATTAGCACAATATTTGCAGCAGCTGTGTAATGTGATATTTTGCATAATTTAATATTCATAATATTAAATAATTTGTATTCCTTATAAATTTGAGTATTAGCCTCAACATAATATTCCTGAAATGTGATTTCCATTACTTGTATTACTAGATAGTTGGCATGTCATACTAGAAATACAAACAGCTTTATTTTAGAAACCTAATTTCTTAACAAATGTTTTAAAATTTAAATGGAAAACATTTGCTTTACTAAGTCTTTATTTTAAAACTTAATATTAATTATAATTAATTATATTAATTGTAATTGACCAAGTTATAAATCACTTTGAATTAAATAAAAATAATTTAAAATACACATAAAATCTATCTACCATCTTAGCCATTTTTAACTGTACAGTTTTAGTGAAATTAATTGTTGTTCAGCCATCACCATCTCTGTCTCCTGAATGCCTTACCTGTCAAAATGAATCTCCATTCCACTCCCTACAACCTCTACCAACCATCATTCCACTTTTGTTCCCTGTGAAGCTGACTGCTCTTAATTATCTCCTTATAGATGGAATCACATAGTACCTGATTTATTTCATAATATTCTCAAGATTCATTCATTCCTATGATTTATATATGAAGAATCTACCCAAAAGTTTCATTCATATCTTAGTCCCTCAACAGTAGAAATATATTGAGAGGTGCAAAATGCTTTGAGAGGTGAGGGCTAACTGGAGGAAGTAGGTAACTGGAATGGCTCCTTAATAGTACCTTGCCACTTTCTCTCTCTGATCTCTCTGCTTTCTAATCACCTGAAGGAGAAGAACTGTGTCTATCATCATGCTTCTACCACCATAAGGTTGCATCCAAGCACAGGAGACAAGGTGACAACAAACTGAAGCCATGGACGAAAATAGTTCTTGTACTCTCCAAGCTGTTCAATTAGGCATTTTGTCACAGCATTGAAAAGTCTAATACAACTACAGATGGTGTGTGTTAGAGTTTCCTTCTTTTAAAGGACTAATTATACATTCTGTAAACATATGTGTCATCCATTCTTCAGTTGATAGGTTCCTTTGGGCCACTGTAAATAGTTCTGTGGTAACCATGACTGTTCAAGTATCCTTTTGAGACTGCTTTCAACTCCTAGGGATAAATATAACCCTGAAGTAGGGTTAATGAAGCATATGATGATTCTACTTTCACATTTTTATTATACCCAGGTATTTTTAAAATGTGCTAAGGTTTTAGAGATTGTGACAACTACAAGTTGATTAATGAGAAAGCACATTATTTAGATTGGATACACTGATAATATTCCACCAACATTAAAATCTCAGACTAGACATGGAAGAGCAAAATATAACCATAGTTCTTCCATGCCACAGCCAATCCACTGAGCTCAATCTCCTTCTCCGCTCACCCTGTTTTTCGTAGTGGCTGTGCCATTTCACATCCCCACTATATACGAGTATTTTAATTTCTATATTCAATGTAGCCAACATAGGGTTTTGGGGGGAGGGTACATGTCTAACACACTTATTAATATTTCACTGAGCCATGAGAGTACATGAACAACCTTCTTTCACTTTTTTACTTAATCATTTTATTGGTTTACATTTCAAGTGATATCCCCCTTCCTGATTACTCCTCCACACCCCCATCCCATCCCTCCTTCCCCATTCCCTTTACCTCTATAAGGGTGCTCCTCCACCCACTCACCTACTCCCGCCTCACCGCTCTAGCATCCTCCTACACTGGGGCATCAAGCCTCCACAGGACCAAGGGCCTCCCATTCCATTGATCTCAGATAAGTACATCCTCTGCTACATATGTATCTGGAGCCATGACTCTCCCCATGTATACTCTTTTGTTGGTGGTTTAGTCCCTGGGAGCTCTGAGAGGTCCAGTTAGTTGATATTCTTCTTATTATGGGGTTGCAATCCCCTTCAGCTCCTTCAGTCCTTCCCCTAGCTCTGACATTGGGATCCCTGAGCTCAGTCCAATGGTTGGTGAGTATCTGAATCTGTATTGGTCAGGTGCTGGTAGAAACTCTCAGGGAGCAGCTATATCAGAATCCTGTCAGCAAGTGCTTCCTGGCATCAGCAATAGTGTGGGGGGTTGGTGTCTGTATATGGGATGGATCTTTAGGTGGGGCAGTCCCTGGGCAGCCTTTCCTTCAGTCTCTGTTCCATTTTTTGGCCCTGTCTTACCTTTGGACAGGAACATTTCTGGGTTAAAAATTTTGAGATGAGTGGGTGGTTTCATCCCTCAACTTGGGGGCATGCCTATCTACTGGAGGTGATCTCTACAGGTTGTATCTCCCCTTTGTTGGGTATTTCAGCTAAAGTCATCTCCATTGGGTCCTGGGAGTTGCTTGCTTCCCTGGAGTCTGGGACTTTCTAGTGGTTACACCCAGTTCCCTATCCCCTACTCTATATGTTTCTATTCAATTTCCTGACCCTCTGTACTTCTTTCCTGTCCCTGATCCTACACCCTCTTTTTCCTTTTTTCCAACCTCCTTCTATCTCCCTCCCAGGACACTCCCTTTCTCTACCTCCTGTGATTATTTTGTTCCCCATTCTATACAGGATTGAAGCATCTATACATTGGTCTTTCTTCTTCTTAAGTTCCAAAGCAATCTACAGATTCAATGCAATCCCCATCAAAATTCCAACTCAATTCTTCACAGAGATAGAAAGAGCAATTCTCAAATTCATCTGGAATAACAAAAAACCCAGAAAGTGAAAACCATTCTCAACAATAAAAGAACTTCTGGAGGAAGCACCATCCCTGACCTCAAGATGTACTACAGAGCAATAGCGATAAAACCCACATGGTGTTGACACAGAGACAGGAAAGTAGATCAATTGACTAGAATTGACGACTCAGAAATAAACCCACACAGCAATGGTAATTTGATCTTTGACAAAGAAGTCAAAACCATCCAGTGGAAAAAACGGAAGAATTTTCAACAAATGGTGCTGGTTCAACTGGCGGTCTGCATGTAGAAGATGCAAATTGATCCATTCTTATCTTCTTGTACAAAGCTCAAGTCCAAGCAGATCAACGACCTCCACATAAAATCAGATACACTGAATCTAATAGGAGAGAAACAGGAGAAGAGCCTTGAACACATGGGGACAGGAGAACATTTCCTGAACAGAACACCAGTGGCTCATGCTCTACAATCAACAATTGACAAATGAGACCTCATAAAATTGCAAACCTTCTGTAAGGCAAAGAACACAGTCAATAGGACAAAATGGCAACCAACAGATTGGGAAAAGATCTTTACCAATCCTACATCCAATAGAGGGCTAATATCCAATATATACAAAGAACTCAAGAAGTTAGACTCCAGAGAACCAAATAACCCTATTTAAAAATGGGATACAGAGCTAAACAAAGAACTCTCAACTGAGGAATTTCAAATGACTGAAAAGCACTTAAAGAAATGTTAAATATTCTTAGTCATCAGGGAAATGCAAATCAAAACAAGCCTGAGATTCTACCTCACACCAATCAGAATGGCCAAGATCAAAAATGCAGGTGACAGCAGATATTGGTGAGGATGTGGAGAAAGAAGAACACTCCTCCATTGCTGGTGGGACCACAAGCTGATAGAACCACTTTGGAAATCAATCTGGAAGTTCCTCAGAAAATTGGAAATAGTTCTATCTGAAGACCCAACTATACCATTACTGGGCATATACCCAGAAGATGCTCTAACATATAACAAGGACTCATGCTCCACTATGTTCAAAGCAGCCTTATTTATAATAGCCAGAAGCTGGAAACAACCCAGGTGTCCCTCAACAGAAGAATGGGTACAGAAAATGTGGTACATTTACACAATAGAGTACTACTCAACTATTAAAAACAATGACTTCATGAAATTCTTAGGTAAATAGATGAAACTAGAAAATAACATCCTAAGTGAAGTAACCCAGACACAAAAGAACACACATGGTATGTACTCACTGATAAGTGAATATTAGCCCAAAAGCTCAGAATGCCCACAATACAACTCATAAACCATTTAAAACTTAAGAAGAAAGACCAAAGTGTAGCTGTTTCAATCCTACAGAGCAAACACTTGTTATTGTCTGTTCAATATAACTATGTTTATATGGGTGCATGTGCATTTACATATGAATGTACATGTGTATATGCATAGATGGAAGCCAGAGGTCAACAATGGATGTCTTTTTCAATCAATCTCCATCTTATTTTTTGAGACAATGTCTTTAACTGAACCTGGAAGTCATCTATATAGCAAGGCAGACAGGTCAACCAGCATCAGCAATCATACTGTCTCCACATACCTGCTTCCTACTTACTGGGTTATGGATGCATGCTGTTGTGCTGTGAGTGGTGCTTCTATGGGTACTTTACTTAGGGCCATCTATCCTGTCCCTGTTGTGTTTCTTTTCAATAGCAGATATTCTAATGAATGTGAGACTTTTTACTGTGGTTTTTATTCTCATTCCCCTGATACCTGCAGGTTTATTCTCAACCTTCCTAAAGCTTCAACCTTTTAATACAGTTCCTCATGTTATGGTGACCCCCAAGCATAAAGTTATTTTGTTGTTACTTCATAACTATAATTTTTGTTACTGTTATGGATCATCATGTAAATATCTGATATGTAGGATATTCTGATATACAACCCCCAAAGGTGTCACAACCTACTGAAAACCACTGCAATTACTAGTGACCATCTCTTTTTTTTTTTTTTTTGATACTTTATTTACATTTCCAATGTCTCCTCTTTGGAGACCCCCTATCCCTTCCTCCTCCCTGCCTCTATGAGGAAATTCCACCTCCCACCCACCAGCCCACCCATTCCCATATTCCCACCTTGACATTCCCCTTTACTGGGACCTCTGACACCCTCAGGCCCAAGGGCCTCTTCTCTCTCCCTGATGGCCAACAAGGCCATCCTCTGCCACATATGTGGTCCGAACCATGGGTCCATAGATGTGTATTCTTTGGTTGGTGGTCCTAACTCCAGGATGACCGGAGGGGGGTCAGGCCCATTGACACTGTTGCTCCATCCTTGGGGCTACAAACTCCCTCAGCTCCTTCAGACCTTTCTCCAACTCCTCCATCTGGGACCTCACTCTCAGTCCAGCGGTTACTGTGGTTACTGTAAAGTGAAACTTGGGCATTCTGAACTTTTGGGCTAATATCCGCTTATCAGTGAGTACAGACCATGTTCGTTCTTTTGTGACTGAGTTACCTCGCTCAGGATGATATTTTCAAGTTCCATCCATTTGCCTGAAAATTTCATTAAGTCTCTTTATGTGTATGTTACACATCTGTGTATCTTCTTTGAAGAAATGCCATATAAAGTCTTTTGCCCATTTTCTAAAACTCAGATTGTTGGTTTGTACTTCATTACATAGTCTAGATATTACCCCTGCACCAAACATCTGATTTGTGAACTTTTCTACAATTCTGTTTTGCCTTCTCAGTGTGTTGATTGTTTTCCTGAGGCAGGTAGGTCTATTCTGATGTCATCCAATTTACTGTTGTCTTTTGTTTCTTGTACTTTTGGTATCATACCAAGAAATTATTATCCATTCCAGTGTCATAAAGTTTGACTTAGAGTTGTCCTCTAAGAGTTTTAGTTGTTCTGTTTAGATATTTGATCTAACTCATTAATTCTTATACACAGTTCAAGTGTATTTCCAATCATGTAAGGGTCTGACTTCATTATTTTTCAAGGAGACATCCAGGTCTCCCAACACTATATATTTTAAAAGACTTTATTTTCCTCAATTGTCAAAAATTGTTTGACCATATATGCATGGCTTTATTTGGGGGCTCCTCATTTGTCAATATTTCTGCTTTTAATGCTCAGAATCTAATATTTTTGTTACTATAGGTTTAAAATAACATCTGGGTAATGGGGAGATAGTTCAGCAGTCAAGAGCACTGGCTGTTCTTACAGAAGACCTGGGTTCAGTTTCGCAATACCCACATGGCATCTCACAATCACCTGTAACTCCAATTCCAGGGGATCCAACCTCTATTTCTGACCTCCTTAAGCACCAGGTATATTATACACAGACATACATGCTGGCAAACAACCATACACATGTAAAAAATAAATAAATAAATAAATAAATAAATAAATAAATAAATAAATAAATAAATAAATTAGATTTAAAATAAGTATCCATTTTTGTTCTTTTTCAAGATTGTTTAACTATTAGTTTCTTAAAGCTTCATAAGAAATTTAAAGGACCTGTTGTTATTTTAGTAAGGATTGCATTGACTCTGTAGACCTCTTTGGGTAGCACTGGTATCTTTAAAGGACTAATTTTTTCATGAACCATGAATGACTTTCCACTATTTATTTCTTCTTTAATTTTTTTCAGAAATGTTTAATGATTTTCAGTATGCTAAATTTATTCCTCCTTGAAACTACTATAATTGTAACTTTTCCTTTAATTTCATTTGTTTATTGTTAGTGTGTAAAAAGGCAAAAGATTTCACATTCTATTCTGTATTCTGAAAGTGTGCTAAATTTATTTATTAGTTCTAAGAAATTTATATATATATACATAATCATATAATACATAAATAAAAGTTATTTTAACTCTTCCTTTCTGGTTTAGGTGCTTTAATTTCTGTATCTTGACTAAATAACCTAGATCTATTAATTAAGTTTGAATATTTTAGAAGTAATATAACTTTTCTGTAAAGCTGGACATGGTGGCCTATGGAGCATTCAAAAGGCTGAAGCAGGAGGACTGCTGTCCGAGGCTGTATAATAAGTTTTAGGCCATTCTAGACAACAATGTGTGGTGCTCTCAAGATACACATAAAATATTCAATAGGTAACCTTTCAGAAAATATATACAAAATATTTTATACTTGCTTTAATGCCAGATTCATTAAATATATTCAGATGTGGAGTATTTGAATATAAATCCTTTAGAGTATTATTGTCAATAGAATATAAATTTGAAAATAAGAAAAATAGATCCTGTGGAAAATATAAACAATGAGTTGCAAATTGTCTATATCTTTACTATTAAATCAAATATTGCCAGGCTGTCAATAGATAATATAATATCCAGGCCTGAAAAGCAATGATTAAAATCAACTATTTTTTATACACTGCTGGGAATTGAACTCAAGTCCTCATGCATACGCAGAGGGCATTCTACCAAGTAAGCTAAAAACCCCAGCATTAAAATCAACTACTTTAAATATTTTCCTGACTTTCAGTAATTCTAAATGTAAATTTGGCAAAGCAATATTTCAAAACATCTATGGTTTAACTGTTTTTCCTTGATAACTTAAAATTGTTTAAGCTTATTTTAAAGTTCCCTCTTATAGAAAAGAAGGAGCCAGACTTGGCCTAGAGCTCAGTTCTCCCTGCCCAGAGCCTCCAGACACTAGCAGAAAGGTTGGACTTAAAAGTACACATATAAAAGTTTGCCTTGACCAGACACTGTTCAAAAAATAAAATAAAAAAGAGGACATATAATAGATCTTCCATTCACAGAAGATGGCCTCTGCTTACTGCATCCTCTTATTGAGGCCAGGATATGTATACATTGTAAACCTGTTGGGGCTGGAGCCCTGTAATGGATGGATTCCCTTGGCATTGCAGATAATGTTCACAGTATAGAAGACCATGCATGTTTCCACCCTTGTGGCCTAACCACTCTCAGTTCTGCTTCACTCAAACTCCATTGCTTCACTGTTGTTTGTTTTCAGTTCTTCAGTATGTTTTGTCCTGCCCTTTGTATATGTGGCCCCTGAATTCATGCTATTTCTTACAATGCTCCCCACTTTGTTGGGTTAGTTCTGCCTTATCCATTAACCCTGCTCCACCAGCCCTCTACCCCAGGTGAATTCCTAAGGGAAGCCCCATTTTAATCTCCACACTAGATGTCTATCAATGAGTAGCAAAAATAATTATTTTTAACTACAGTCCTATGTGAAAGCTAACATGTATGAAATGTTTGTTATTCAACAGTCAAAGAAGGAAGCACACTACACATATTAATTTTTTAAATATGTTCCTAATTCCTCTGCTTTGGAATACACTTTTTTACTGTGTGTGTGTGTGTGTGTGTGTGTGTGTGTGTGTGTGTGTGTGTGTGTGTGTGTGTGATTTTCCTATATGTATAAAATGTATTCTGGTCATATGCACTCTCCACTTCTCCCCACTACCCCTGTTTTATTATAAATGATGAAGTTAAAACAGCAATAGAGTAAGTCAATTGTCCAAGATCATATTTTTAATTAGGAGTAGGCCCAAGACTGTATGCCTAAGAGCCCTTATGCTTAGTCACAATGACATTTTGGTTTCCTTATTCACAGTCAGTAAGACTCCATTGTGTGCTAGGCAATGTGAAGCCCCAGGGTATAGTAAACAGCAGCAAAAAAGAAAGGGCAAAAGCATACTAGGGTCTATGTTGTGGTCATAGAAAGAAAGAATCAGACTAAACAGATTATGCTACAGAGGGAGCGTGGGGAAGGATTGCTACTGACAACCTGGACAGAGGTGTTCTCTGAAAAAAGAAGATTTGAGCTGAGTCCTGGTGGTGTTAGGCAGAAAGAGTTATATAAGGCTTTTACACTTCTGCCTTTTGTTATAGTAAAGAGGCCTTACATTTTTACCTAGAGTGAAGAGTATAGTCTTCTACCCAACTTTGTTAATAACATTAATGTGATCACATTCTAGTTAATACCCGTAGCCAGAAGTAGCATGAGAAATATACACAAAGCTCTTTGAGGGATGTTGGCAGGCTAGAATGCTCTGCTCCCCATCTGTCTTCCTGAATGTAGCGCCAGCAGCACAATGGAGCTCCAACTCTGGACTGACCACCCCAGGAAACACTGCACAGATCTCCTGAGGGGTGACTGCACTTCCTTTTCCTCTGATGACGCAATGCTACTGCTGAGTCATGTGAACACTGAGCTTCAGGCAGAAGTTTTCGCCATAGTAGTAATAAACATCTTGAGGACATCATCAGTGACCCTCCAAAAGCTGATGACTCCCCTCAGAAAGTACCTGGCTTCCCCTTCTTTCATACATAATGTTGGAAGGTACCTGGAAGGTGTCTAGCACAGATAGGGATAGTCATGTGATCAGAGGTCACATGGCAAACTGACATATCAAAAGCACAATGTCTCAGACCTCTAAGAAATGTCTTCTGAAACATTACTGACTTCACAAACACAATCAGACACTCAGGTAAGCTTCTGGTGTCCTTCATCTTTGTGTTGTCACGTGGTGACTGAACAATGGTAGCAGTTTTCTCTGAAACCCTTCAAAGCAGAGAGGTTGCCCAAATCAGATTGTTGACTATTCTCTGACTTCCAATGGTCAACAGAGGCCATTTGTCTGTCTTTCCAGAAACACTTCCACATTGACTTCTAAGTATCCCCTTTTCAGAAATGTAAGCCCATAATAATTTTTCATTTGATATACAAGGTAAGTTGGCCAATTTTTCTAAACTGTTACAAGAGTTCTGTTGGGAAATGGTAAACAGAACTTATCACTATGGTAAATGATTAAGAACAGGAACTGGTTCATTTCCCAACCTGGTTAAAGCTCATGATGTAAGACACACGTGTGTCACTGTCATCACACCAGAACACTCTGTGTAATGATATGTGTGCTGAGGCTATAACCTTACCACTTGTGTCAATGGGAATTAGGTGGAATGCAGGAAGAATACTTGTGCATTTTTTAAACAATTTTGTTCTGTGTATGTGCTAGATACTTGTATGCATGTTCATGTATGTGTGCACACACACATATATATAGATTTGTTCATGCACATGCATGAGGAAGCAAGAGGTCCATTGGTGTCTTCCTCTATCACTCTCCACCTTATTTTTTGAGATAAGATCTTTCATTGGACCTTGGATGGCCAGCAAGCTACAAAGATCCTCCAGTTTCTACCTTCCCAGTGCTAGGATTATAGGCTCATGAAACCATGCCTGGGTTTTTATGTGGATGCAAGGGATATAAATTCTGCTGTCCGTATTTGTACAGCAAATATGTTACCAGTTGAGCTATTTCCTCATTCCCCTCAATTATTTTTTGAAGCAGAATTTCACATATCATGGTCCTCAAATACATTGTGTGTCCAAGTCTGGCCTTGAACTTCTGATTCTCCTGCCTTCTCCTCCCAAGTACTGGGACTCTCTAGCGTGATTTAAGCTAGGGATCAAACTCAAGGCAATGTATTTTCCAGGAAATCACTCTACCAACTGAGCTACAGCCAAGCCCGAATTTTAACTGAGCAACCAACACATGCGGGTGACTCTTATGGTACTTCTGCAAATTACCACATGAGGAAATGAGCATAGAAGCTGAGACTTTTGGGTCTTCTCTGTCATTGTGACCCTTTTAATTAGGCTTCTGTGGGTAAAGTGACAGGAACACATTTAAACAAACTTCAGGAAAATGAGGAGGTGTAGAGGAAAATTTCCAAGCTGTAGGGTAGTCTTCAATACAGCAAAACTTGACAAACTAAACCATAGACTGATGCCTGCTCAGCCAGACTTGTCAACCTTCTGCATCTCACCGACATTACATAAAACAATGATATTTCTGTGGCCCATGGGATAAAATAATGAGGTTTCTCCACATGCAGTTAAAAGTAACTTACTTCCTGGCATACTGATTAGCCACTCAGACAAAGCCATTTCTTTATTCTCTCAGTTTCTAAGTTCCGAGGGATAATTATGGGCAGTATTTATTGAGCCATAGGAACTTTTTTTAACACTACACTCTTTCATTCCTTAAAGACTCACACAGTCCTCTAAATCAGATATATATATTTTATAACTTAAAATATAAGAGAATTCAACCCCTTAAAGATTAAGCCGCTTGCTCAAAGCCACAGGGCTCAGGAGGGGAGCTGAAGTTTCATTAAAAACTGAAAACTCAGTTTACTTTCTTTTCCCCTAAACCTCTATCCTGAGAATCTAAGGTGCCATAAGTTGACTGCCTTCTACAATAGGAAGTGTACCGATGCTCTGAGCTTAAGTCAGTGTCCACCCCTGGAACAATAACCCGAATCACTCACGAAAAAGGAGGGAGGCTCTGCTGAGGGAAATAACTGGGAGCATTGGGTATAGCTGTGGAATTGGGGGAAAGAATTAATCCTAGTATAGTCATTCAACAGTCTTCAACCCCTTCTCCTTTATGTTCCCTGAACTTATTCTCTTTAGCTCACAGCACACCATCAGCACCATGTGTCTCTTGCTTTATTTCATTTTGTATCTCTTCTCTGATTCTGTTTTCTTCCTTAGTCTGACTGATTATTCTGCTTGCTTGGCAAGGATTATTTTGCTTTACTCTCTCTCTCTCTCTCTCTCTGTGTGTGTGTGTGTGTGTGTGTGTGTGTGTGTGTGTGTGTGTGTGTGTGTGTGTGATGTTCTTGAGCTGGAGTTATAAATGATTTTAAGCTACCCAATACGATCCTCAGACTCAAACTCCAGTCTGGAAGAGACAAGTGCACTCTAACTACTGAGTTATGGCTCCAGGCCCATGAAGCATCTTGTTTATACATGTTCTTGTATAAGATAAATTTTTGTTTTGTGTGCACGCATTTTTTATTTAAAAGTATGAAAGTGACTGTAGGTACCATTCTGCAATTTCCTCACCACGCAAGCTCATGTTTTCAAGACCTATGTATGTTGTCATGCAAATACTTGGCCATTGCTTCTGAACATGGCAGAGTCTATGACTTACCTGGATATATTTCACCTTTCCTTTTTCATAACCCGTGTCTTATATAGTCATGAACGAATGTGTTTCCTTTTCATGTGGTTAACTTTACTTTTTACAGTATTGCATCTGAGAATGAAGCAGTTTCCATTCATCTCCCCAACCTTGGGAGTCCCTTTATTGGGAAGGTCCATTCTTACCTGGTGTTCCAAGCTAACTGAGGTTCTAGCCTCTTTTCTCTCCAAGCCATTCCAGTGTTTGCCTCTCAGAGCATGGTGGGGAAAAGTGCAGTGTCTGAGGCCACACTGTTTGAACTCAGAATCTGGCTCTGTCACAAGAAGTCACAAAGCCACCCCATGTTTTCAATTTCTTACCTAAAAATGTCGTTGACTATACTACTCATGAGGTTGTGATGAGGATTCAGTGGAGAACTGTTACCAATACAATGATCACTTGAAGGCTATCTGTATCAATTGACACGCATTTGCTCATACATTGGAATTATCTGTTTATTGGTCTGCCTTTGCCATCATACTATGACATTTATGAGTTTATGGATATAGGATTCAAATTCTCTTGTACCTAAGGCTTTCTTCTACCTACCCTCTAATTTGACATGGCTGCAGGATTTGTGTGTAGAAACAACCTGGATGGAGGAGATGCTCAAATAGAATCAAACTGGAGATGAAGTCTCAAAGGGGAGAAATTTTCTAAAGCTGTAATGTTGTGCAATAGAAGTATGTAACATCAGCTGCATTTTGAGCATTCTGATCTGCAGGCCAGACAAGACTGACTCTGGGGAGACAGCTGTACACAGGCAGTTGCTATACTTAGCTGGGGACACAGTTAAGGGTCTTTACATGCTGCATGTACTCACTTTAGTGCTGTGTCCACTTCACAGTGTTAGCCTCAGGACTACGCAAGAGTCCAGGTGCATGCTTTAGGCAGTATCTAACTTATCCTTAATCATCAGGAAAAGCTACCCAGCTTCTTCTTAGTAAGATCATCTACAGCCTCACCACTACTGCAACAGAGTTGGAAAATGATACACTTACTCTCTCACGTCTAGATTTTGGGGACTTTTGGGGTTTTTTTGTTTGTTTGTTTTTGTTTTGTGTGTGTGTGTGTGTGTGTGTGTGTGTGTGTTTCTCTTTGCTTTTATTTATGCAGACTTTAATAGGAACTACTTGTTATCAATTTGCTTAACAGTCTGACCTCTTTCCTTTGAGCTTCAGTAAGTAAGTCTCTGCACTTGTAGGCACAGAGCAAAGCTTCTCAGCTTTTGAAGGCTTTTTAAGCAATATGATTCTTGTGTCAAGTTTTCTAAACTCTGAGTCTTTAACTACTCATAGTTAGATATTCCCAGGCATATGGGAGGACATGGCTTAAGACACAGAACCCACTTGTCTTAGTCAGGGTTTCTATTCCTGCACAAACATCATGACCAAGAAGCAAGTTGGGGAGGAAAGGGTTTATTCAGCTTACACTTCCAATTGCTGTTCATCACCAAAAGAAGTCAGGACTGGAACTCAAGCAGGTCAAGGAGTAGGAGCTGATACAGAGGCAATGGAGGAATGCTGCTTACTGGCTTGCTTCCCCTGGCTTGCTCAGCTGGCTTTTTTATAGAACCCAAGACTACCAACCCACAGATGGTACCACCACAAGGGGCCCTCCCCCCTTGATCACTACTTGAGAAAATGTCTTACCGTTCCATCTCATGGAGGTATTTTTCTCAACTGAAACTCCTTTCTCTGTGATAACTCCAGCTGTGTCAAGTTGACACAAAACCAGCCAGTATACCACTTAATGGGGATGAACTCAGGTATGTTGTTGAAACAAATTAATGAAGAGGAAGAGGGGAATCAAATTCCACAGGATGTTTCTCATCCTGTGAAGGCCTTTCCCATTAGCTTTCTTTTTTTTTTTTTTTTTTTTTTTGTGCATAGTGATTATTTTTATTTATTTATTTTTTGTAATTACCAAATGTTTCAACTGGTGATCTGATAAACCATCCACAGAATATCCATGCAAAGGAAATGCAGGCATGGAAATTTGCTGCTACAGACAAACTACAATTCAACCTCAGGATAGATGCATCTGCAGGACTATTTTCTTTTTTTTTTTTTTTCCTCCTTTTTTATTTTTGATACTTTATATACATTTCCAATGTTTCCCCTTTTCTGAGTCTCCTCTTTGTATACCCCCCATCCCCTCCCCAACCCGCCTCTAGGAGGGAATTCCACCTGCCACCCCCCAACCCCCACCCCTGTCCACCCATCCCCATTTTCCCGCCTTGATATTCCCCTTTACTGAGGCCTCTAACATCCTCAGGCCCAAGGGCCTTTCGTCTCTCCCTGATGGCCATCGAGGTCGTCCTCTGCCACATATGTGGTCCAAACCATAAGTCCGTC
>CM052718.1:62955591-62987381 GCA_028551405.1 Uromys caudimaculatus
AGTAGCTTCAAGTGGGCCTTGGCTGGGCTACTTCTTCAGGGAAATGGGTGGAGACACTAATCCAGAGTCAGCCAGGAGATGTTTACACTGGCCCTGGAATTCACCTGAACTGCACAGTCTGACTACTTCACCACTTAAAAGGGAATCTCAGAGTTTCCTTTTACTAATCTATGGGACTTTTAGTGCCAATAAAAACAGTGTAATTATTTTTTGACATTGTGAATTTTTCTCCCATACCCAGATCTACTCTTCAGAAAGAAAGAGGTACCTTCACCTCTGCCAGTGTAACACCCAATGTGGAAACAAGTGCACGTTAATAAGCCCAACAGACAATACTTTCATTATTTCACAGGGAATAATTGAAAACAGGAAATTCTGGACTTATTGATTTCCCACTCTGGTCTTTACTCTGGTACCGCCAACTGCTGGTGGTACTAGATTTCTGTCCTGTAGCTATAGACTGTCAACATTTGCACCAGCCCATTGCTCACTTGCCAGCTGTTGGGCAAGACTTTGCCCATCTATATAGGTGCTAAGGACTCCTCTGCCTGCTATGCCCACCGGATCTCACAGTCATGTGCTGTGGATAGAAGGCAGATATTGATCAGACTACATCAGGTTGACCCCCATACCAAAGTTTCAGCTGGCTGCCTTCCCATCTCAGTCTCATTCTCCATGATGGCACTCCAACCAGTGTTGCCTGCCTCCATCTCTAATACCTTTGGGCATTTGGATTTTTTGTCCCCAGGTCTGTTTATAGCAGAAATCAGATAGCTTCCTGTCATCTCTTTGGGACCACCTGTGTGCCCCTCATACCCTTGGGCATGGTATCTCAGAGAAGCAAACACTCATTCCTACAGGTTCACATCCTGAAATTTGGTCATTTGATTAAACTATGAGAATCCAAATATAACTCAGTGTGCCTTTGCTGGCTTTCATCAGAGAACAATGTTCTGTCTAAGTTGTTTACTATCTCATTTTTAGCTGCTCCTGCAGTAAACACACATGCCTACTTTTGGTAAGTATGTGAAGGTCAGTTAATAGTAAACTTCAAGGTTTTCTTGCTATAATACCAATTTGCAATTTTCAGATGCCCTCCACTCCAACCTCATTTTCCACAATAAACACATACATGACTGACTTTCATTTGCTATTCCAAGGTCAGTTTATAATAACCTCAAGAGTTTTTTCCCCTGTTATATTGTTTGTTTCTAACATTTTTATACCAAGCCCCTACCTCCTTTAGGAAAAGGTACAGTCATGACTTTAGAAACAACCCCCTATTACTCTACTCTTAAGCCAGATGCTATAGCTCTTCTGCAGAATAGTTCGTCTCTTGCTCCTACTTCAGCACTATCAAATCAGAAACTGAGTTTCCAGAAGCAGTCATTTGAAAATTACTATTACTTATGTTTCTGGTTTCTAAATTTCCAAGATGTAGTTGACATCATTTTAACTTAGGCAAAATTAGACTGTAGGTGGCTCTGCCTTAATTGATTTGCATCCTAAACCTTCCCCTAGTGTCCAGATGTCTAAGTGAACCTTGCCCCAGACTGAGATCAAGGGCCTCAGCAACTAACAGAGCAACCAATAACCTTAGCCATAGCCTGTGATGTTTGTCAGGGTCTTTGGAACCCCTTTTTGACAGTGACTCAACAAGATATATGCATTCCTCGCACAGGGGGTTTTACTTGGTGGCTACATTTAAATTCCTTTCACATATGTATATTTTTTTTAAGGAAGCTTCTATAGTAGCTTTCATATGGCTTTTCAAATGTCTTTGGTGTTAGTCTTCCCTCCCCATCTTCCCTCCTTTATCCTGACTTTTCATCCTCCTCCCATTTAATCCTCCTATTCTAGTTTTTCCTTTATCTCTTTTAACACTTCCTTAGAAGATTTCCTCCTTCCTTCTGGTTCTTTACTGTCTACCTAATTCTGTGGTTATACTGTGTGAAGCATACATCTCAAAAGCTTAAAATCTAACATCCACATACAATAGATTTCAGGTAATCCATTTGTTTATTTTCATCTGGGTTGCCTCACTAAGGATGATTATTCCTAGTTCCGCCAGTTTACTTGCGAACTTCACAATTTCATTTTTCTTAAAAGTGTAAAGATATTCCACTGTGTAAAAATGTACCTCATTTTAATTATTCATTTATCAAACAACAGACATCTAGGCTATTTCCAACTTCTGACTATTATAAAAAGAAGCAACAATGGGCTTGGATGAGCAAGTGTCTCTGTATTAAGATATAAAAGTCCTCCAGTTTAACTTTAGACCTTAGTTAAGTCTGCACTGTATTGTCTGAAAATTATGACTGAAATGCTAGTTTTAGGGTGAATACAATGAAGAAAGAAAAGATGATGATGAAATGGAATAATTATGGAGACCATGAGACGATCTGATCACCTCCAGTATGAATGACTTGATTGTTAGTAAGAAAAATAAAATTTAGTTATTGAGAAACTAAAAAAAAAAAAAAAAAAAAAAAAAGAGATGTAGAGTCCTTTGAGTATAAGCCTCAAAGTGGTGTAGCTGATGCCTGTGGTAGATCAATTTTCAGCTTTTTGAGATACCTCCATACTGATTACCATAGTGGCTGTACCAGTTCCACCACCACCAGCAATACGTAAGTGTTCTCCTTTTCCCACATCCTCAACATTATATGCTGTCATTTGTTCTGTTGATCTTAGTCAGTCTGACTGGGATAAAATGAAGACTGGAAGTAGCTATAATTTGCATTTCCTGTTGGCAAAGGATATTGAACTTTTAAAAAGTATTTTACAGACATTTGCATTTTATTTTATAAAAATTTAGTTTAGTTCTACACCAAATTTTTAATTGGGTTATTTGTTTTCTTCATGATTTCTTTTTAGTTCTTTATATATTCTAGATATTAACTCTCAATTGGATGTGTAGTTGGTAAAGATCTTTTCCCATTCTGTAGACTGCCACATTGCTTAAATTATGGTGCTCTTTTCTGTAAAAAAGATTTTTAGCTTCATAAGATCCCATTTATTAATTGTTAATTTTGATTCTTGTGCTGTTGGTGTCCTGTTCAAAAAGTTCTTTCCTGTGTTAATGTATTCAAGCCAGTTTCCCACTTAAAAGACAAAATCTTGAGGGCTAAAGTAGACTTGAAATCTTTCATAGTTCAATATTTTCAAGATCCTATTGAATTTTTATTTCTTTTCTTCCATATTTACATATAGATATCATTCTAATAACTTACATAAAGTGGTTTCCTGAGTCTTCCTAGTGTAGGGAGCTGCTGCCGTGCCTTAAAGATGGCGCCGGTTTCCTGCCCGACGCCACCCTGCAGGTGGTAAACATTATGGCTGCAAGTGGTAAACATTTTCTTTATGGCTGTGGGTGGTGAAGTACATAGCTTCCACTTTAGAGTAGCCAATCTGCAGAGTCTACGTGGTTCAGTTTGATTGCTTGGCATAAGTAGATAAAAGCCGTGGTAGGGGAAAGAGAAAAGTAAGAGGGAGGTAAGTAATAAGAAAGAAGCTTGTATAAGGAACCCGAAATAAACTGCTTGAAGAAGATCTCAGTTGTTGCGTCTTTCTTGCTGGTCGAGGGGGACGCGACATCCTAGTTCCTTTTTAGGTTGGTTCCTTTGTATTTTGAAGACAGATAAGTAATACAATTGCAAAAGAGGTTATGTAATATGCCCAAAGTCATTCATCCCAAAGGGGTGCAGTTTAATTTTTAAACTACGGGTTTTTCTAACTCAAGAGTTAACCCTACCCATTGCACACTATTACCTAAATTTCATTCTAAGGGAGCATCAGGGTACATGAATGTCTTAGGACAAAGGCTTGGCTCTTGTTCTGAGTGGATGAAGCAAGACACAGTGACAACAGCATGAAACATCAGGTGTACTTGAATGAAGCTCGATTTCCCCGATGCTCAGAAGCTGCCTTCACCTGTGCTTGGAATTTGCAAATCAGAACTTGAAAAGGAATGGCTCAGTGACTCTTCAGATTGGACTGTGGGAGAGCATCCCCTTAGAGATGAAACTGCCACAGTGAAAGCTTTCCTGAGACAATCTCCAGGAAGGAAGTCCTAACTGAATGAATGCACATGTAAAGGACCAGTCCCAGTCTATTTGAGCTGGAGGAGAAATGCAAGATCTAGAGAGCAGTGGTAAATAGATGTCCATTCAGATCCAACCCCTCCATGTTCTCCTGAGAACCTGTAAACTTAGAAGTACATGCCATGTGCTCACAGGGAGGACAGTGGTTCCCCCAACACTCCTCAAATGAGCCAAGTTTGTAAAGAAAGTGATTATACCATATAGCAACTTTATGCTCAGCCTACATGCTCAACCTACCTGCTGAGTACTTAAAACATTCCAACAAAGAGTCTAGCTAATATTCATCTTTTGGTTTTTTTGTTTTGTTATGTTTTGTTTGTTTTTGTTTTTTTTTTTTGTTTTTCGAGACAGAGTTTCTCTGTGTAGCCCTGGCTGTCCCTCTGTAGACCAGGCTGGCCTTGAACTCAGAAATCCACCTGCCTCTGCCTCCCAAGTGCTGGGATTAAAGACGTGTGCCACCACTGCCCGGCTCTAATATTCATTTTTAACATAAATGTTCTACTAATTTTTTTTTAATTTTCATGTAAAGCTTAGTAGTATAATATATGGCATAAAACTCATCAAACATTAAAAAAAACAGTGTATAACCCAATTTTAAGACTTACTTAGTCTATTTTTAAAGATGTAATATATAATATTTGTCAAGTACAAATATCAAAATGCAAAATATTCTTTCCTCCCAAAAAATTACCTCTTGAATTCTGTGGGTTATATTTTTGAAGTTGGAAGGGAGCTATGCTGGGGGTGACCCTAGGAACAGTTGGATGAAGGGAGGAAATAGAGGTGGTGTAACCAGAATACACTGTATACGTGTATGAAACTTTCAAAGAATTTTTAAAAGTAACTAAAATGAAGGGTTTCAGAATGCTGGTCTATGCTTAATGGCCAGTGTTAAACTCACATACCAGGTTGGGACAAATGGTTTCTATCAGTGCAGTTCTTTTAACATTCAGAAGAAAACAGATCATCCTGACAAAAGGCAGACAGACTTCATAGAAGAGGGGTTCAGGAAGTTCTAAGTCTGAGCAACAGAAAATGAAACCATGACTGCAGGCACATCCGAAGATGATCCATGCTCCTGTTCACACTGCAGTTACCTCTCTGCTCCATCCCTTCCTCTTGTGCTACCCCTGGGGACTATGGCTAACAACTAATCCTATGATCCACTCTTTGCTGGTGTCATGGTATCCTACCCAACCCCCAAGATTCTGGTTACAATGATGACATGAAATACCATGCCCATCTTGCTGCAACATATCATGTCCACCAGGCTAGAAGATTAGTGTGAAAGAACCTGAGAGTTCAGTTGATTCTCTTGATTGCCCATGGAAGCTGGAGAGAATGAGGCTAGACAGTCAGAACATGGCCATAAGTTCTTGGAAGGGCAGGGTAGGGGGATATCAGCTTTCTCATTCTATGAGCCCACATATATTTTACCTGTGAGTGTGAGAGAAAGCCCAGATTGACCCAACACATTGTAAAGTAGGGTAAGCCTCCAGTGTCTGGAGTTGACTAGTTAACCATTCTTACTTATATCATTCTACTCACTCATCCCTACTCACTCGCCATGTCCCAGTGTGCGTTCCACAGTATATACATACAAGAATGGCATATAAATTCAAAAAACTTTTGTTGGATGACATGAATAAGTTAATGAATGAGTGAATGAATGACTGAGTAGATTAATGAATGAATAAATGAATGAATGAAATAATCTTTTTCCAACAAGGTTTTTGGTCTCCTAAAGAGAAAATACAAGCCTGGAAAAAATGTACTATACATTATGGAAAACAATCACAACTACTCTGAATCAAAGGAGAATATGGTTACTGCTACTTATATAGCTCAAGAATCAACAGGTCTGGGTTTGGAAAGATTAGTTTCCCAGTTGCAACCCAGACAAGGAAAAGAATATATGTAAAAGTACAGAGGTGTAAAATAGCAGATGCACCCACGGGGAACTGGAGGTCAGTCAATGGAATGGGGCAGGAGAGATCAAGACTGAATGAGGGACAGGACATTAGATCATTAAGAACTCCATTTTCTCCAGATGTATAAGGTTTGGATGGGTACACACTCAAGGACCCCAAATCTCCAGACCAGAAGAACTTGGCCAGTAGTACATTGTGACTAAGTTGCCTACCCCCTGTGGGGTTCACAAGTGGGAATACCATCAACTCTGGCTCTCTCTACACAGGTCTGTGCAGTCAGGGCTGGTACTTGGAACTGCCATACTGTTTCTCCATGCTGGCTCCATATTTTCCCTCACATTCAGTCTTACCTCAAGACACAGGTCAAATGGAAATAAACTGACACAGTTGGCCTTTTTCCCAGAGAAATTATATTTAGCCTCCAAAAGCATCAGGATTCAAAATGGCCTGGTCATCTCTGCTAAAAATGGCTGTCCAGAAGGAGGTATATATGGAAAGCCATCCAGGGATGAGGAATGTGTCACTTTGGATAAATGCCTGTCATGTGCTTCAAGGGGTTCTCCAGTCCTCAAGAACTGGTATAAATTAAAACAGATGGGAACATGGCATTGTTCACACTGAAGCAACCATCAAAGGGGCTTTTCTGTACGATTTGGGCCCAGTGCCAAGGGTGTCCAGGACAAGTGTTGCCCAGCTTCAAAACTACATTCACAACACAGAGAGTACTTACTGTGTCATAATATTAAGGCCTTTTAGGCATTTACAAAGGAGTGGTGGAAGGGGCAAATGTGCTCTTTAAAGTTCTCTGCAAAGAAATAAAATAGCTGATGCCATTTTTTTTTTCAAAAATGGTCTTAAAATAGCCATAGATAGTAAAGGTTTGGGCAATACATCATCGCATACAATGTTAGTAAAAATATTTCCCCTCATGGGATAAAAGGACAATTCAGTTGGCAAAGTGGTTGTCACAAAAGCATTTGCTACTGAATTCAATCCCCAATACCTACATAAAAAGCTGGTCATAGTGGCAAGCACTTGCAATCCCAGAACTCAGCTGGAGGAAACAGAGGATCCTTGGGACTTTCCAGACAGCCATCTTGCCCAGTTGATGACCTCCTGCCCCTGAATAACAGAACTCAAATACCCAAAGTTGACTTCTGGTCTCTACACACACACATATACACCTATAAACACATGCAAACACACACAATATATAACTGATTTACTTATTGAGAGTTTTGACTTGGGAAAAGCATTTGAATTACAGAGCAAAGAGTGAGTTGGAGGAGAACAAAATTTAAAGCACTTAAAAAACAGCAGAAGGAGAAAGTAGGCTGACTGGAGTAGAGGAAGTAACAAAAATTAGTAGGATAACTCACAAGTCTAGAGTTTGATTGGATTGACAGTTCCAGAGCCCTGGAGTGAGTAGAGCTGAGACCATCAGAGGTAGTGAGTGCCTCCACAGCACATCAGCTCACCCTCTTTCATTTGCAGAATGGGCACAGTGAGGACCTCTGTCAAAGCATTACCTGGATATCTGCATCATCTCCATCAGTTTTCCTAAGGTCCTTTCTTATTCTTTAACATTTGGCTCTTTTAAACATCCTTCTAGGACCTTACTCACTGAATATTTCATCCTGGTTGTTAACTCCCCTGACCCTGCCAAACAACATTTGTTGATGGCTTGGTGTTTCCAATACTGTTTTAATCAACCTTACAAAGCAGTGCAGAGTTTGCAAGATTCGAATTTTCTCTTTGCAGTGACTCTGAAACAATCAGACTCCCAATGAAGATATGCATGGAGGGTAGAGCTATGCACAGAAAATCTTGCCGTTAAGGCTGAAGGTTGATTTCCTCAGTAGACAGTGACCTTTGACTATACACATACCCACTCTTCTCCCAGTTAGTTGCCTAACAGATGTACCCCTGAGGGCCAGGATCAATGTACAAAGCACTGAGAATGTCTACCATATAAGCATCTTCCCTGAACAATCCTTGCAGCAAATATCAAAAGGAAATAAGACAACACAGAAGGCTGTGCTCTCTAAGTCAGCTCTGCAGCTTCCTAACACCTCTGCCTGGCTGGAATATTTTCTGACCTGGATTTACTCTGCTAAATTCCTAGAGTGGAATTTCTTTTGTGTCACCACAGTAACATCTCATCAATGCACATAGCTCTCTAGACTTTTGGCATTAACCCCAGCCCTCCCCCAAAGCCAAGAGACCCTACCTGTACATTGGTAGTTTACCTTCTGAGTACCAAAGTGAGTACCATAGCCTTAAAAAAGGACTTTAGAGCATCAGCTGATTGTGCCTGTTAACTAAGGTGAATAACAAACCCATTCTCAGTGTTGTGTGAGTTGTGCTTTAGGGCACATATCTTAGCCATCTTTTATCTCATAATGCCTCTAGCACCACTTAAATAGAATTCTGGCCTGACTCCTGGAAGAGACAAGCTTTGTATGGCTTCCTTATCCCAAATGTAGAGCAGTAGCATGGTGCTTACCATACAGCTGATGAAATGTCATACCTCCCAAACAAAATACTTTATGAACTATGTGGTTTTTTAATGTATGTCTAGTCTGAAAATAGTAGATGAAAGGCTTAGAAATATCTAGTTTACTGACCTGTATCCTAGAGCCAGTATGATTAGACTGGAAAAAAAAAAAAAGAAAGAAAGAAAGAAAGAAAGAAAGAAAGAAAGAAGGAAGGAAGGAAGGAAGGAAGGAAGGAAGGAAGGAAGGAAGGAAAGAAAGAAAGAAAGAAAGAAAGAAAGAAAGAAAGAAAGAAAGAAAGAAAGAAAGAAAGAAAGAAAGAAAGAAAGAAAGAGCTTTGGGGAAAACCTTGTCCCTGAAGAAATAGAAGACTGCCTTACAGACACTGCTTGGACAAAATGAGAACTATCGCTGGGCAGTGGTGGCGCACGCCTTTAATCCCAGCACTCGGGAGGCAGAGGCAGGTGGATTTCTGAGTTCGAAGCTAGCCTGGTCTACAGAGTGAGTTCCAGAACAGCCAGGGCTACACAGAGAAACCCTGTCTCAAAAACAAACAAACAAACAAAAAAAAAATGAGAACTATCTTCAGTAATTTGGTCACCAGAGAACATACTGAGTGACTGGATATTGAGGGGGCAGCACAAGGGAAAACATTCCTCTGATGTCAAGAATTGTACTTTAATTGGGGAGAGAAGCCTCCTGCATGGGAGCATTAGAAAAATGAAGGTGTGGAAAATTTTTTATAACTATAATCCTGGCATTCTGTGAAGTTATGTTCTCCAAATGCAGGTTGACAGTGGGTGCCTTGTACTCAGAAGCATCCTGCTCTTATAAACTTGTCAACTGAGGCTAAAGGCCAAGCCAAAGAAGCAAATTGACTCAAAAATGTCCTTTTTGGTCATTTTAGACTCCAGGGATGTGGAGCTGGTTCATTTAGCTAACATCTGGCAGGCAGTATGAAGATGCATGGGGTGGGTCTCCTTGGACCACCACTTGTTTTCATTCTGAACCCAGCCATTTCTTAGGTTTCTTCAAAGCTGTATAATATTCTTCCCAGGGTAGAGGTTGCCACTCCCAGTCTGCCTGACAGTCCAGTCTCCTGCTTGTGCCGTATCTCTTGGCACACCTCTAATTGCCACAGATGAACCAAGTGCCATGAACCGCAACACAGTCTTTAATCCTGTACACACAGAGCAATAACCTTTAACACAGCCATGCTCCATTGCAGGCTTGTCTCCTTGGCCCAGGCTTGGTCAGCTGTCCCTCATAGGCAAACACCTGGACAGAGCAGTCAGACACAAATTGTTTTCCAACCACTATCTTGGAGGTGATATCTGTCCCTTTTCCAAAGTATGCATCATTGGCAGCTTCTAAGTGGAATTCATGGGAAAGCATTTGGCAAGTCACAGGCCTGACATATTTATCTTGTTAGCTGTCAAGATGAGTAAGCATGCATGTTAAATGCCATCATTCAGCCTGAACACAGAAAAGCTTTTGCTCAAGAAGTCTGACAGAATAAATAATTTCCAAGGTGATTTGCCAGATTTATATTAATCTTTGGTTCAGGAGCTTGTCATGATTGACCTTAAATAGACCTCCAATGACCCAGGTGACTAGGCACGTCACAGACTGAAGAGCTACCAGCACAGTCCTGCCATGAAGTATGATGAAGCAGCAATCAGGCCAGCATCCAGATTTTTATCCTGTCCTTTAATACCTAATTAACTTTAAAGAGTCATCAAAAGTCAGACAATCAGGCCTTACTACAAATACAAGTGAAAAGGAGGTACTTTTTGCATTCTTAGAGACTCTGTCCACTTTTCCAGATAGTCAGAACAAAACTTTAAAGTGACCTCAAATGGTAAATCCATAGACTCTGGAGCATAGATACTGTAAGAGCTGCAGACCATCCTGTCAGCTCTGTGTATCTGTCATCTCTGTCAGCATCTTAGCCACTGGAAACAGTGGCTCCAGTGAGACCGACCTTTTCCTGTCTTAGGACTCCACATTCAATTCAACTCCCATCCCCATATATTTATCAAACAGTTTGCTCACACCTATAAGAGTTGGGAAAGAGCGGAACTGAATGAGATGCCCACATTCTTCTCTTGCTTCAAATGGATGAAATCTAGGAAATTCTGGTTACAGAGGTGAGAAGCATGCTGTGCATCTAAGAATAATTTTGGAGAAAAGGCTGTTGTTTAGTGACTGAGAATATTCATCTAAAACTTTAAGCAAGCATCACCTTGATCAGTTTGAACTAATAGAGCTGGTGGGGTCTTTTTACTTAGGACTTTGGTTTACTGAGCAAAGTTCCTGACCATTCTATTTTATTATTGCCCCAAAACTGGCTTACATGGAATACTTTCTTTTATGTAACATTGATTTCTTAAGGACTGAATATAATGCCCAGCTATAAGACATCATGAATACAAGAGAAGCAGAGACAATGAACAGTGTTTCTTTTCCATCAAAGCCAAGCTACCTCTAGTTCACTGGAATCCGGAGAGAGCTCATCCACTGCACAGCACCTCTGGCCATATCCCATGTCACTGATCAAATCTGTGACCAAGGTACCAAACTATCTCATTCATTTTCTCACAGACCTAAGTTTGCTACAGCCTGTACCCCAGAGAAAATATTGCAGATATCTAGTTTATCATCATATCTATTCAGTGTCTCAATGGTTTTTAACCGAATCTATCCATCAAATCTTCTAACTCCTGTAATTTCAACAAGGGAGAGCATTAGATTTATTACCTCCACCTATTCACCATTCATTATTTTCATTGCTGAGATGGACAAAGCTCACATACTCCATAAGACAAGCACATGTACAAAATCACAACTGCAGAACTACATAATAATACCAGAATGAAGGCAAGCTTTGGGTTAGCATTTACTTCCGCATGCCAGCAATTTGCATGTGTTTTCCCCTTTGAAATAATTACAGCCAAGATCTACGGAACACTCAGTATGCCAGAAATAATGTGTAGCTTGACTTTCTTGAGACTGAATGAGACAGCTATTTAACAACTTTTTGTATTAGTTTCTTCATGTCAAAGATTTTTAAAGAGTCTCAACTCACTAGGCATAAGGGAACAATTCAGCTTTTACAGTATCTGCTACTTCACTTTGGCGCTACTAGTTATTAGATGGTTAAGAACTCCATGTCTGAAACTCCTATTTGTCAAGGTTCTGCCACTCACCATCCAGAGAAAACTGGAAGCTCCAGTAATTTGTGGCCAGGAATGGGCCAGGATTTGCATTCTCTCTACCAACCTTTCTCTGTGTCTCTGAAACATATGTTATGGTGTTGGGCTGGGAGAATAGGGGGTACCACCTTCTGGCATAAGTGTCTGTAGCAAGGGGCTATCCTCACCTCACCCCATCCAACCGTATTCAACAGTGAAGTGGTAATAACAGTGAAGGTATCCCATGCTGGGCACTGCCTTAAGCAATGATGAGTTATTTTCATGGTATTTTTTAGCCGAATGAAATTTACGTGAGACAGAATTTGAAAGTGATGATTTGGTGAAAGAAATCACAAGAAAACTCAGCATTTAGACTGTAGCACTGTTATTGATAGCTGATTTTAGTTAGGTTTATAATAAAACTTAAGAGCAAATTTCAGAACAGAAAGGTTTGAAAAACATACAGTTTTCATGGAAAAGAGGCACATGTGACATGAGATCAAAGAAAGGACAGCTACTGAAGAGATGAAAGTCGTTTAAATTTTTAAAAAGCCGAATTTTTGGGCTAATATCCACTTATCAATGAGTATATACCATGTTTATTCTTTTGTGACTAAGTTACCTCACTCAGGATGATATTTTCTAGTTCCATCCATTTGCCTGCAAATTTCATGAAGTTGTTGTTTTTAATAGCTGAGTAGTATTCCATTATGTAAATGTACCACATTTTCTGTATCCATTCCTCTGTTGAGGGGCATCTGGGTTGTTTCCAGCTTCTTGGCTATTATAAATAAGGCTGCTATGAACATAGTGGAGCATGTGTCCTTATTACTTGTTGGAACATCTTCTGAGTATATGCCCAGGAGTGGTATAGCTGGGCCCTCAGGTAGTACTATGTCCAATTTTCTGAGGGGCTGCCAAACTGATTTCCAGAGTGGTTGTACCAGCTTGCAATCCCATCAGTACTGGAGGAGTGTTCCTCTTTCTCCACATCCTTGCCAGCATCTGCTTTCACCTGAGTGTTTGATCTTAGCCATTCTGACTGGTATGAGGTGGAATCTCAAGGTTGTTTTGATTTGCATTTCCCTATGTCTAGGGATGTTGAACATTTCTTTAGGTGCTGAGAAAGCCCTGCGAATTTCCTCAGTTGAGAATTCTCTGTTTAGCTCTGTTCCCCATTTTTTAATAGGGTTGTTTGGTTCTCTAGAGTCTAATTTTTTGAGTTCTTTGTATATATTGGATATTAGTCCTCTATCGGATGTTGGATTGGTAAGCCTAAGAAGAAGGAAAACCAAAATGTGGATGCTTCAGTGTTTCTTAGAAGGGTGAACAAAATACTCACAGGAGGAAATATGGAGACAAAGTGTGAATGAGAGACTGAAGGAAAGGCCATCCAGAGACTGCCCCACCTGGGGATATATCCCATATACAGTTACCAAACCCAGGCATTATTGTGGATGCTGAGAAGTGCTTTCTGATGGAAGCATGATAAGCCCTCTCCTGAGAGGCTCAGGCAGAGCCTGACAAAATGCAGCCAACCATTGGACTGAGCGTGGGGTCCCAGAAGGAAGAGTTGTAGAAGGGACTGAAGGAGCTGAGGGGGTTTGCAGCCCCAAGGAGGGAGCAACAGTGTCAACTGGCCAGACCCCCAGGAGCTCCTAGAGGTTGGACCACTAACCAAAGAATACACATGGAGGGACCCATGGTGCTGGCTGCATATGTAGCAGAGGAAGGCCTTGTTGGCCATCAGTAGGAGGAGAGGCCCTTGGGCCTGAGGGTGTTAGGTGCCCCAGTGTACGGGAATGGTAGGGAGAGAAAACAGGAGTGGGTGGGTAGGTGGAGGAGCACCCTCATAGAGGCAGGGAGGGGGGATGGGATAGGGGGGTTCTGAAGGGGAGACCTAGAAAGGGGAAAACATTTGAAATGTAAATAAAGTAAATATCCAAAAAAAAAAATTAAAAGCCAAGAATTTACATTTAGGGGGAAAAAAAGATGCCATTAAGTCATAAGGCATTTGAGGAATTGGCTGGGCTCCAACTATCACAGGCTCAAAGTGATAAGAGTTTTAACTCTTATACCACTCCTGGGCATATACCCAGAAGATGCTCCAACATGTAATAAGGATACATGCTCCACTATGTTCATAGAGGCCATATTTATAAGAGCCAGAAGCTGGAAACAACCAAGATGTCCCTCAACAGAAGAATGGATACAGAAAATGTGGTACATTTACACAATGGAATACTACTCAGCTATTAAAAACAATGACTTCATGAAATTTGCAGGCAAATGGATGGAACTTGAAAATATCATCCTGAGCGAGGTAACTCAGTTACAAAAGAACAAACACAGTATGTACTCACTGATAAGTGGATATTAGCCCAAAAGTTCGGAACACCCACGATTCAATTCACAGCAACTGTTGGACTGAGTGTGGGGTCCCAGATGGAGGAGTTGAAGAAGGGACTGAGGGAGTTTGCAGCCCCATGGGGAGGGAGCAACAGTGTCAACTGGTCAGGCCCCCCAGTGCTCCCAGAGACTGGACCACCAACCAAAGAATACATATGGAGGGGGACCATGGTGCTGGCCACATATGTGGCAGAAAAAGGCCTTGTTGATCATCAGTGGGAGGAGAGGCCCTTGGGTCTGAGAGTGTTAGATGCCCCACTGTAGGAGAGTGTAGGGGAATGCCAGGGAGGGAAAATTGGAGTAGGTGGGTGGGTGGGGGAATGCTCTCATAGAGGCATGGGATAGGGAGTTTCCAAAGGGGAGACCTGGAAAGAGGAAAACATTTGAGATGTAAATAAAGTATTAAATTTAAAAAAAAGATACGGGGAGGGGGGCTTTGGAACAGAGCCATGACATTCCCTACTCACAAGGCAGCACTTAAGGAAGTTTCCCTGAATTCAGCTACCCACACATACAGAGGCCACTGCTATTGTTCAAGTGGGTATCAGACTTTGACATCATCCACATGATAATAAATCTGTAGACATGAAAACCTCTGTCCAGATTTCAGATTTCTAAGGATGTCAAGACGTATTTGCTGTCTTGGTTGGTACACAATGCAGACACAATGTAATGTAATTACATAAGTCAGATTTATTGTAGGGAGCCCTTGAGATGCCAATGTGGGAGTAAAGTTGTAGGTGCAGTAGAAGATGCAGAGGAAGTTAGGGTTGCCAAGAATGTGAAACACCTGCCAAGGAAAGTCATGAGCAGCCAGAGAAGCCAGATCAAAAAGAGTGGGCTGAAAATAGGTCACGAAGGCAGTGTTGACAAGGCTCTTGGGAGCTCATCTCATACCATCAGTTACCCCAGATGCCAGATCTGAAAGTCCAGGAATTAATGTTTGCACTGTCTTGAGTTTAGTCTTGCGTAGGTCTTAGGCCTCATTTCCAGGCTCCAGCTCTCTCTTTATTGATAGCAATATTTACACTATGATATCTTATGTTGGAAGAATATAACTTTTTCTTTCCCTTTTATAGGAAGTGTTCATGGCAACAAGTCTGTCCTGGATCTCAGAGGAGACTTCAAACTGGGCTTTTGAACAATATTGAAATTCTTAAGATCTGTGAACTCTTGGAAATAGATGAATTACATTTGCATCATGAGACTCACATAGGCATTTGGAGTGATGGGCAGAATGTTGTGATTTAAGGAAAATGTTTGAGAATCAGGTTGACAGGGGATGGATTTGTGATGGCCAATATTGACTGTCAACTTAATTAGTAGCAGGGAGGATAGCAAAGTTCACCTTCAGGTGAGTCTGTAAAGCTGTTACCAGCATGCATTAACTAAGAGGATAGATTAACCCCATCCTGAATGTGGGTAGCAGCATCCCATCCACTCCCAAGGGGAATACAAGAAGTAAAAAGCAAAAGCTCACACTACAAGCATTTCCTCTTAATGCTTCCCTGATGTCATCTGGTGAAGAATCTCATCTTCCTTATGATCCCGATGCAGTGAAGATCTGCTGAAGCCCAAGGAGTCAAATGACAATGCACTCAAACCATTCATATTTCTCTTTAATAAGAACAGAAAGTTAACACAACATCTCATCTGTCCCCTGCAAGTAACTAGTGCCCCATCTGATCTGTCCTGAGAATGTGGCTCTTGTGCCAACACTGTTTATCTTCCATAGATGACTGCTATGCTCAGGCCATCTGCCTTCTGCCTAGTAATTATTTTCTTTAGCCCAACTACTCTCTACAAAACACTCCTGTCACCATGTCATTTGTCCTCTGCAGGATGACTTTTTTCCTCAACTATTGTCTGAAGGTAACTGTTGTTGCCACAGCATCTGTCATGGACAGGCAACTGTTGTCCCCATTCCTCTGTGCTCTTTGCCCTTCACCTGTCTACAGTGTCCTCTAACATCTCTTGTCATGGCTCTGAGCTAGCCCTCAGCAAATAACAATAGAAAAAGACAAATTATGGCAAGCTGACTCACCCTACAGTAAAGTGCTTGTGCTTTAGACAAAGTGAGCTCAAAAAAAGAATTCTGAAGCATTCATGACTGGATTTATATTTTATTACACTCTTCTGAAAGCACAGTAGAGATGAACAGGAGAGTATGAAGCCAGTAACAAAGATACTAATAGGGAGCTGAATGCTTTTCAACTTATACATTGTCTACAAACTCAACCAATCTTGATAAATCTCTTTTGGCAGAAGACATAACCTAGAAGTTGATCCAATGTGCCCTGGGCAAGTTAAAACTTTCTGCCTATGGAAAATGGTAACAGTTTGAACTACCAAAGATAAGCAGATCCTGATATCTGTCAATGAGATCTTATTTTAAAATAGAGTTTGCATTTGAGGAAGATGGTTCCACCAGTAAAGTACACAATATGCAAACCTCAGGACCAGAACTTGGTCTTCAGCATCCACGTAAAGTCAAGCACAGTCGAGAATGTTTGTAATCCCATCACTGAAAAGGTGAAAACAGGAGGATCTCTGAGGCTGGCTGGCTAGCTGGTCTACTAAGAGAGACCCTGTCTCAAAAGAAAATAGAAAGTAATTGAGGACTATATGATACTAGATGGATATCTGACCTCCTACCCTACCCCACCCCATCCCACACATACCAGGGTTATTGCAATGTAATGAACTTAAGGTCATGATTTATTAAGTAGGCCCTACATATAATGGCCGATGTTCCCAGGATTCACAAGCACTGAAAAGCCAAAGGAAGAGGGAAACAGAGATTGGAAAGATACTGTAATAGTCAAACAATTCCAATAAAATGCCAGCAGAAGAAGCTGAGAAAGATAAAGGATTATGCCCAGAGCATCCAAGGCCAAGTGGACTTGGTGATAACTTGTTTTCCAGAATCACGAGAGACAATTCCTTCTAAGCCACGAAGTAAACTAAAACGCTAACATAAAAGTCAACAATTTCAAAACATTAATGTTACTAGAACTGTCAGGTGAGGAAGGTAAAGCCTAGGGCTATGCAGTGGCTTCCAGAAGTCCACCTACAGTCCATGGCCAGCCTCATAGATTTTAGTTGGTGATCCTCTGGGCAGTTTCTGACATTGTGTCTCCATTTGACATCAGACTTTGTTATCTTGTCAGAAGAGGTCCTTTCTTCCATCCACCTTGCAAACTTCATGGAATCATTTCTTTCTCTGCTTATCCAGTCTATACACTACCTGCCTGGCCAGGACCTAGCTAGACACTGATTCAGAGATCTCAAGCCAGATACCTGCCAAGTGTTGCTCACTTCTAGAACTGAGGGATCACTCTAGCTGAAGGATCTATACCAAAGCAAGTTATGTTTCATTTCCCCCACTACATCCTTGGAGGAAAGAGACCACTTCATTTTACAAAAGTATGTTTTTATACCCAAGTCAGTACCTGATTCACAGGTATTGTGTGATCTTATTGAGTCCTCTTTTTACATAATCCCAAAAAATGTTCCAGTCCTATGCAGAAAACTAGATTCCTCTCAGGGTAAGCTCACACTGTCCTGTGTAAAAACATATGTTTCAAAAAGATAATGCAAACAAAGTTGCCAGCAGATTCAAGGACTGTTCCAAAAGAAAACATTGCATGCCAAGTAAGTTTGAAGTTTGCTTTTTTAAAAATACAGCAAGCCTGTCTCTGCTACAGAACCTAGGGTCTCACTATACTCAGAGACATCCGTTTACCAGGAGTATACACAGCAATCTCACACAACATCTGACCTGAACCAGATACCCTTCTTTCTGCAGAAGAATATTTTGGATTGCTGGAATATTTCCTTTTGCTTTTTTCAGCAGAACATGAACTGAAGGCATCATCTTGTGAGCTGTAGGTCTGTGCCAAGTTGGTTTAGAGCTGCTGACATAGCTGTAAATGTCACCATATGTATATTAAAATCCCCTTTCTCCCATTTCTGCAATGCCTCAGGGCAGAGCCTTTTACCACACATACCAGGCAGAGGATATAGATTACTGTGGTGTTGTGTGGCAGTCACCTAGGAAACTAGTTGTGCCCAATTCTGAGCACAGCCCAAAGACATGGGGCCTCTTGCAGCCTACAGAGCAGTTAGGTTGCTTTGATGACATGGAGGGTTATGGAGAAGGAAGACCCTTGAGGCTTCCCTTGGCTCCCACCACATTAGAAAGAAGGAGAGTACACCCCAAAAGAAAAAATAGTATGCCCTCTCTGTTGTCACAGAACCAATGCTTACTCCATAGAATATAACTCTTAGCCTGAGTAAAAATCAACACCAGTATTATCTGTTCCCTGAAGAGAGCAACATACACTTCTCACCCTAGAGACCCTTAATGGCTCCCATATCACAGTGGACAGACAGATATATGTTCAATAGAGATGCTGTTCCCACTCTGAGTCTTGGTGGATGTTTCAAGTGCCACTGACATAAGCAGTCAGATTTCCCTCTGCTGCATCAAGACCTACAGCTGCCAGACCTGCTAGCCTCTTGTTCCTGTTCCCAGCCTCCTAGGAATACCTCACCCCCCTGCTGTCTTGCTACTTAAGTTTCCAACCTCCTCTTGCACTCTATGAGCACCTAACCTAATGCTCTATCCCCCTCTTCAACCAGTCACTTTCTGTCACTTGTAGTCAAGAAAGCTTGCATGGTATTTCACAGGCAAGCCCCAGCAGGTATGACCACCAAAGAGGGAAAGGAGGAGAAAATAGAGAAACAAGAGGTCCAACAAGGACATTTAGGAGTTTAGAAAAATCTTTCACAAAAGCCAGAAAATGACCTAATGGAGCAAGTGTGAAGACAAGGGTAGTGGACAAGGTTCTAGCTGCCAGGAGTCTAGAGGGAGCAAAGTGTGTACCCAGGGTCTTCTCTCCTGCTGCCAGTGGCAGCCAGGTTCTCCACTGAGCTTCATCCCCAGAACCAAACCCCGATATTACAAACAGTATAAAAGCCCCTTCCTTTTCTCCGTGGACAAGGGCAGTGGAAAGGAGGTGAGATTCTGCAGTGGACTTAGCAAAGCCAAGTCCAGCTCTGCATTTGGAAGCTTTCCCAAGCCAAAATTCAAACCTTTCACTCAACGTTCCCCTGGAGCAACTTTAGGTTCGATTACTCCCCTCCCTCACCTCAGCTTCCTGAAGAAAATCTCTCTCCATGTTTACTATCCTCTATCTGACACAAGCCACATTGCCCCACATTTCATGTGTATGCTTTCCTGGGGGCTATACTTATAATTCTCTGGATTAGTAAATTGCATAGCAATTTGGGCAAAACAACAAATCCAAGTAAATTAATTCTGACAAAATTCTAGCCAAAATAAATAAATAATACAGCCTAGGTGCCTAAATGCAGATTACTGTTCTCTAACTCAAATCTGGATGCCCTTGAAACTTATCTGGTGTTTCCAGGTGACAGGGACAAAGGTGAGCTCCTTCACTAAAGCTCTGAACAAGGTCCTGGAGGGATGGCATCATTCCATTCAACTGGGAGGGATCTTGGTGAAAGACTTTAATTGTGATGAAAATCCTTTTTCAATACGTTTGCAAGCCATTAAACACTAGCCAGAGACTGCTCTGGAGGAGTCCCCAGGTGAGGACTACTAAGAAGCTTTTGAAGTTGTTTTTCCCAGCTGAACAAGTAACAGCTCTGGCCATTTGGGATGTTGTGTTTGAGGTTTGGCAGTGAGGTGGCCTTTCATTAAAAGAAAAAAAAATACATATTTGCGGGGAGGGGGCTACAGCTTAGTGCACTCTCTACAGGAAACGAAAGTCTTTGAAGGGATGTTTGCTTCCCTCATTCAGTATAAATAGTGTTGATTTGTTTATATCTTAACCTTTGATGCTTAATGAGCAAAAATATATCTTCTGAGAGTAGAAGCATGCTGAATGCCTTTCAGTGGACCAAACTGGTGTAAATAAAGATGAAGGAAATGGAGCCAATGTTATTTCAAGGAAATAGAGTGTTCTTAATGAACCTGGTTAGGATAACCTAGGTTGTTCCTATAGAAACATCCGGTTTTTCCACTCAGGTTTTTCTTTCTTTCTCTGCTTTTAAATCATGGCTCTTAGAGAATATAAATTAATCTTTAATGTTCAAAAATGGCACGAGTCTGCACCAGATGGAGTCCTAAATCTGTTAGCATTCTGTCTAAACTCCACCCCACAGTTACCTGGCAACAGCCAAGTATGCTTCGTCCCACAGTTGCCTGGCAACAGCCAGGTGGGCCTGGCCCACTATAAAAGGGGCTGCTTGCCCCTCCTCTTATCTCTTATCTCTTGCCTCTCTCTTACTTCCCTTACCTCTCCCCATTCCCTTCCCCCTTCTCTCCATGTAGTTATGGCCGGCCTCCACTCCTCTACTTCTCTACTCTCTCCCTCTCTCTGCCTTTCTCTGCCTCTACTACCCTCTTAACTCCCCTCCCCATGCCCTAAATAAACTCTATTTCTATACTCTACCTTCTCATGTGGCTGGTCCCTCAGGGGGTGGGATGCCTGGGCTTGGGCCTGCTGAGGCACACCCTTCCCCCACACCTCCTCTTACACCCATACACTATATATCTCTTTATATTTTTATAAACACATCAAAATCTGAAAAGAGAAGTGGCCACATACCCCATCCCTAACCCATAAGCCATCTCAAAATGATGGCTTGCAAATGAAAATTTAGTTTTCTCTAAGGAAGACACAATGGGAGAAACAAAACATTCTTAAAGGTAGGTTGCTTGTCCAGTGGCAGATGGCCAACAGAAAAAGAACTCAGCAGCATTCTTCAAGGTTTCTGATCACATAATACCATTTCAGGACTTATTATCTGAGAGGGGAAAAAACTATTTTTAATAAAAAGGAAAAAACGGGATTAATTATACAGTTAATTGGGATGGTATGACTCGCTCAGAGTAAGGGTGGGCATGTGTTGCCTTCTTCGTGCTATGATAGAATGCCTCTCTAACCAATGTAAAGAAAAAGGGTTTATTTCCACTAACAGATTAAATACACAGTTCACTGTGGGGATGGCATAACAGACAATACCAGTCCACGCTATGGCAGCCAGAGCATGAGACAGCTGCTCACACTAGTGATAAAACAGAGACATGGATGAAGGCTGGTGCTCAGCTTCCTTCCTCCTCCCTACCCCTTTTTTCCTATTTCTCTTTTTATTTAGTCTAGGACCCAAGTTCATAGAATGGTGCACCCATACTCAGTCAAATTGCTCCAAAAACACCCCCCACAGAGACCCAGAGGTGACCCTAAATTCAGTCAATTTAACAATGAAGATTAATCATTGTAGGCCAGTTTTTTGATTTGTCAACTCCAAGAGTTCTTGGCTGTTGCTCTCAGGAAAGCCATTTTCCCCTTCAAAGCCTATTACCACTAGTAATAGATATGGAGCAGGATGATAATTTATTGTTTAGGGATGGATACACACACACACACACACACACACACACACACACACACACACACACACAAGGTGCTTTGGGAAATATGAAGCATTTCACAAATGCAAGAAAGAAAATGAAGCCAATATTTGCTGTCACCCGGTGTATGAGCTCTTTGCAAATAGAATCTGGCAGTAGTATCCAGGGCTCTCTCTGCACAGTCTTCCAACCAACAGTGACAATCCTAATACAAATCAAATAATGTCATTCCCAGTTCTAAACTCTTCAGTTGTTCTCCAATGCAATTGTAACAATACCCAAATCCCTTGCCAAGGTCTGTAGGGTCCTGGCTAACCTTTTCTCATTCACTTGCAGATGTAGCACCCCATTCTGACTCCCAGAGTCTTTGGCTCTTTGTGCCTGCTCAGTGCCTCTCTATATCAGGACCTCCATACATGCATACCGTTCTCTCTTCCTAGGAGAGTATTTCTCCTTTGTTAACATGCTAAGTTCTCCTCTATCTAATTTGTATGTTGTTTCCTTCTTTTCAGCTAGGACTGCTTTACTAACTAGACAGTCATACAGCATGTGTC
Source organism: Uromys caudimaculatus (assembly GCA_028551405.1). NCBI lineage: Eukaryota > Metazoa > Chordata > Mammalia > Rodentia > Muridae > Uromys > Uromys caudimaculatus. The sequence continues at coordinate 62,977,725 of CM052718.1, forward strand.
CCCAGGAGGAGCCATTGACATTCACTCTGGTCTTCAGGACACTTGGTGACTGTTTTCAGCATCACTCCCCTGAGGCCCTTGACAACCCCTGAACTACTATTTATCTGCATAATTACAAACATTTGTTTCCAAGATGGCCTCTTTTCCATTAGAACATCAAATAGACACTCTTCAGTACCTAGAATAGCCTGTACACAGTAGATTCTCAGAAAATGTGTATGCTCTGACTTGCCACCAAGATAAAGAACTCATGACTCAATGTCATTGAATAAGCACCAGCTGAACAAGAATCTCATCATCTACCTCCTGTCCCAGTGCCAATGTTGATCTGGAAGCTGTAATGTGTTAATGGAACATGAGTTGGGTGTAATGAATTCCAGGAGAAGGACAATGGGACCTCTAGGAACTGAGACTTGTCTTCACCTTCTTAGACATATTCCTGATTACTAAAAGCAGTTAGCTACTCTCTCTAGAAATGAAATAGCCTAAGGAAATGTGTATGAGACTGGAATCTAAAATCCTAAAGATTGAATTTTACTCTTGCTCTATGGTAGACAGAGATGACAGGTAAGTAGTTATAAAATTTGCTGTCCTCCTTAAAGGAATATTGACTAATATCTACTTATCAGTAAGCTTTTGTGGCTGGGTCACCTCACTCAGGATAATATTTTCAAGTTCCATCAATTTGACTAAGAATTTCATGAAGTCATTGTTTTTAATAGCCGAGTAGTACTCCATTGTGTAGATGTACCTCATTTTCTGTATCTATTCCTCTGTTGAAGGACATCTGTGTTCTTTCCACCTTCTGGCTATTATAAACAAGGCTGCTATGAACATAGTGGAGCATATGTCCTTGTTATAGGTTAGAACATCTTTTGGGTATATGCCCAGGAGTGGTATAGCTTGGTCTTCCTATAGTACTGTGTCCAATTTTCATAGGAACCTCCAGATTTATTTGCAGAGTGGATGTACCAGATTGCAATCCAACTAGCAATAGAGGAGTGTTCTTCTTGCTCCTCATCCTTGCCAACATCTGCTTACTCCTGAGTTTTTGATCTTAGCCATTCTGATTGGTGTGAGGTAGAATCACAGGGTTGTTTTGATTTGCATTTCCCTGATGACTAAGGATGTTGAATATTTCTTCTTGGCCATTCAAGATTCCTCAGTTGAGAATTCTTTGATTAACTCTGTACCACATTTTTAATAGGGTTATTTGGTTCTCTGGATTCTAACTTCTTGAGTTCTTTGTATATATTGGATATTAGCCCTCTATTGGATGTAGGATTGGTAAAGATCTTTTTCCCAATCTATTGGTTGCCATTTTGTCCTATTGAAAGTGTTCTTTGCCTTACAGAAGTTTGCAATTTTATGAGGCCCCATTTGTCAATTGTTGATCTAAGAGCATAAGCCATTTGTGTTCTGTTAAGAAAATGTTCACCTGTGCCCATGTGTTCAAGGCTTTTCTTCACTTCCCCTTTTATTAGTTTTAATGAATCTGGTTTTATGTGGAGATCCTTGATCCACTTGGACCTGAGCTTTGTACAAGGAAATAAGAATGGATCACTTTGCATTCTTCTACATGAAGACCACCAGTTGAAACAGCACCATTCGTTGAAAATGCTGGTTTTTTTCAACTGAATGGTTTTAGATCCCTTATGAAAGATCAAGTGACCATAGGTGTGTGGGTTCATTTCTGGGTCTTCAATTCTATTCCATCGATCTACCTGCCTGTCTCCATACCAATACCTTGAAGTTTTTATCACAATTGCTCTGTAATATAGCTTGAGGTCAGGGATGGTGATTCCACCAGAAATTCTTTTATTGTTGCGAATAGTTTACACTATCCTAGGTTTCTGGTTATTCCAAATTATTTTGCAAATTAATTTTTCTAACTCTATGAAGAAGCGAGTGGGAATTTTGATAGGGATTGCATTGAATCTGTAGAGTGATTTCAGCAAGATGGCCATTTTTACTTTATTAATCCTGCCAATCCATGAGCATGGGAGATATTTCCATCTTCTGAGATTTTCTTCAATTTCTTTTTTCAGAGACTTGAAGTTCTTGTCATACAGATCTTTCACTTGCTTTGTTAGAGTCACACCAAGGTATGGAATATTATTTGTGACTGTTGTGAAGGGTATCATTCCCCTAATTTCTTTCTCAGCCTATTTATCCTTTGAGTATAGGAAGGCTACTGATTTGTTTGAGTTAATTTTGTATTCAGTGACTTTGCTGAAGTTGTTTATCAGTTGTAAGAGTTCTCTGGTGGAATTTTGGGAATCACTTAAGTATACTATCATATCATCTGCAAATAGTGATATTTTGACTTCTTACTTTCCAATTTGTATCCCTTTGACCTCCTTTTGTTGTCTAATTGCTCTAGCTACAACTTCAATAACTATATTGAATAGATAGGGAGAGAGAGGGCAGCCTTATCTAGTCTCTGATTTTAGTTAGATTGATTCAAGTTTCTCTCCATTTAGTTTGATGTTGGCTATTGGTTTGCTGTGTATTGCTTTTACTATGTTTATGACTGGGCCTTGAATTCCTAATCTTTCTAAGACTTTGACCATGAAGGGGTATAGAATTTTGTCAAATGCTCTCTCAGCATCTAATGAGATGATCATGTGGTTTTCTTTTCTTTGAGTTTTTTATATAGTGTATTACGTTTATGGATTTCCATATATGGAACTATCCCTGCATCCCTGGGATGAAACCTACTTGTTCATGATGTATAATAATTTTGGTGTATTCTTGGATTCAATTTTCGAGAATTTTATTGAGTATTTTTGCATCGATATTCATAAGGGAAATTGGAATGAAGTTCTCTTTCTTTGTTGGGTCTTTTTGTGGTTTTGGTATCAGCATAACTGTGGCTTGATAATACAAATTTGGTAGTGTTCCTTCTGTTTATATTTTGTGTAATCATTTGAACAGTATTGGTATTGTATCTTCTTTGAAGGTCTGATATAATTCTGCACTATAACCATCTGGTCCTGGGCTTTTTTTGGTAGGGAGACTTAATGACTGCTTCTATTTCTTTAGGGGTTATGGGACTGTTTAGATGGTTTATCTGATTCTGATTTAACTTTGGTATGTGGTATCTGTCTAAAAATTGTCCATTTCATCCAGATTTTCTAGTTTTCTTAAATACAGGATTTTGTATTGGGATCTAATGGTTTTTTTAATTTCCTCGGTTTCTGTTGTTATTTCTCCCTTGTCATTCCTGATTTTCTGAATTTGCGTCCTGTCTCTGTGCCCTCTGGTTAGTCTGGCTAAGGTTTTATCTATTTTCTTGATTTTCTCAAAGAACCATCTGCTGGTTTTGTTGATTGTTTGTATAGTTCTTTTGTTTCTACTTGGTTGATTTCAGCCCTGAGCTTGATTATTTCCTGACTTCTACTCCTCTTTGGTTTATTAGCTTCTATTTGTTGTAGAGCTTTCAGGTATGCTGTCAAGCAGCTAGTATATGCTCTCTCCATTTTCTTTTTGGAGGCACTCAGAACTATGAGTTTGCTTCTTAGCACTGCTTTCATTGTGTCCCATAAGTTTGAGGATGTTTTGTCTTCATTTTCATTAAATTCTAAAAAGTCTTTAATTTCTTTATTTCTCTCTTTACCAAGTTATCATTGAGTAGAGCGTTGTTCAGCTTCCATGTGTATGTGGGCTTTCTGCTCTTTTTACTGTTATTGAAGACCAGACTTAGTCCGTGGTGATCTGATAGGATGCATGGGATTATTTCAGTCTTCTTGTATCTGTCGAGGCCTGTTTTGTGACCAATTATATGATCAGTTTTGGAGAAGGTACCATGAAGTGCTGAGAAGAAGGTATATTCTTTTGTTTTAAGATGAAATTTTCTAAAGGTATATGTTAAATCCATTTGGTTCATAACTTCTGTTAGTTTCACTGTGTCTCTGTTTAATTTCTGTTTGCATGATCTGTCCATTGATGAGAATGGGGTGTTGAAGTCTCCCACTATTATTGTGTGAGATACAATATGTGTTTTTTGCTTTAGTAAAGTTTCTTTAACTAATGTGGGTGCCTTTGCATTTGGAGCATAGATGTTCAAAATTGAGAATTCATCTTAGTAGATTTTTCCTTTGATGAATATAAAGTGTCCTTCCTTATCTTTTTAAATGACTTTTGGTTGAAAGTCAGTTTTATTTGATGTTACAATGGCTACTTCAGCTTGTTTCTTGGTACCATTTGCTTAGAAAAAAAATTTTCCAACCTTTTACTCTGAGGTAGTGTCTGTCTTTATCACTGAGATGTGTTTCCTGTATGGAGCAAAATTCTGGGTCCTGTTTCTGTAGCCAGTCTGTTAGTCTATGTGATTTTATTGGGAAATTGAGTCTATTTATGTTAAGAGATATTTTTAAAAAGCGATTGTTGCTTCCTGTTATTTTTGTTGTTAGAGGTGGAATTATGTTTGTGTGGCTATCTTCTTTTGGATTTGTTGCAAGATTATGTTCTTGCTTCTTCTAGGGTATAGTTTCCCTCCTAGTATTAGAGTTTTCCTTCTATTATCCTTTGTAGGGCTGGATTTGTGGAAGGATATTGTGTAAATTTGGTTTTGTCATGGAATATATTAGTTTCTCCATCCATGGCAGTTGAGAGTTTTGCTGGGTATAATAGCCTGGGCTGGCATTTGTGTTCTCTTAGGGTCTGCATGACATCTGCCCAGGATCTTCTGGCTTTCAAAGTCTCTGTTAAAAAATCTGCTGTAATTCTGATAGGTCTGCCATCATATTTTACTTGACCTTTTTCCCTTGCTGCTTTTAATGTTCTTTGTTTTGTGTAGCTGATGTTTTGAATACTATGTGACAGGAGGAATTTCTTTTCTGGTCCAATTTATTTGGAGTTCTGTGGACTTCTTGTATGTTTATAGGTATCTCTTTCTTTAGGTTAGGGAAGTTTTCTTTTATAATTTTGTTGAAGATATGTACTGGCTCTTCACTCTCTTCTATACCTATTATCCTTAGGTTTGGTTTTCTCATTGTGTTCTGGATTTCCTGAATGTTTTTAGTTAGGAGCTTTTTGCATTTTGCATTTTCTTTGACTGTTGTGTCAATGTTTTCTATGGTATCTTCTGTACAGGGGATTCTCTCTTCTATCTCTTGTATTCTGTTGGTGATGCTTGCATCTATGACTCCTGATCTCTTCCCTATGTTTTCTATTACCAGGGGTGTCTCCTTTTGTGATTTTTTTTATTGTTTCTATTTCTATTTTTTAGATCCTGAATGCTTTTGTTCAATTCCTTCACCTGTTTGGTTGTATTTTCCTGCAATTCTTTAAGGGATTTTTGTGTTTCGTCTTTAAGGACTTCTACCTGTTTACCTGTGTTGTCTTGTATTTCTTTAAGAAAGTTATTTATGTCCTCTATCATCATCATGAGATATGATTTTAAATCAGAATCTTGCTTTTCCAGTGTGTTGGGGTAACTAGGACTTGCTCTGGTGGGCGAACTGGGTTCTGATGATGGCAATAGCCTTGGTTTCTGTTGTTTAGTTTCTTGTGCTTGTCTCTCGTAGGTCATCTGGTTATCTTTGGTGTTAGTTGGTCTTGCTATCTCTGACTGGAGCTTGCCCCTCCTATGGGCCTGTGAGCCTGTGATCTTAGGTGTGATGGCAATTCTTGGATTCTAGCTTTCTCCAAGCAGTAATGGGGTGAGAAAGCAGTGATCTTAGGTATGTCAACACTCCAGTGAGACCAGTTTGGGTGTGGAGAGCTGTGTCACAGGGTTAGCCCTCAGGTGATGATAGAAACTGGAATATCCTGTTGCTGGCTGTTTATCAGTTCCTGTGCCATGTGGGCTCATGGCAGCTCCTTCTTTAGTCAGGTATTGGAGCAAAAGTGGTGGTCTCACCTGTGAGCTTAGGTGTGACAGCACTCCTGGGAGATCAGCGCTCTCTCTGGGTGGGATTTGGGTATGGAGGGCTGTGGGACAGCCTTAGCTCCAGGACGCAGATGGAGATTGGAAAGATCCTGCCCTCACCAGCTCTGCAATGAGTCATTACTTGATTAACCCAATCACAAAGGATTTAGGAGTAGGAGGTGAGATGTGCTCTGGGCTTTGAATATTAAAATAAATAGCCCTGGTAAACCAGGTACTTCCTGTGTGATGAGACCTCATTCATTTGTTCATTCATTCATTCCTTAATAAACACATTTCTTATGCTTCTTTCATACCACAGACATTTTTCCTACTTTTAATGACCTCAGAAGTTACTGTAATAGCTATGAGAGTGGAGACCCCAACATGCAATTCTAGAATATATTCTGTTCTGATGGAGGCATGAATACCATCCTCCAGAAGCTGAGGAACAGGATGATCAATTCTGCCTTGATGGGAGAATTATCAGGGATCCCATCTCAGATAAGATCACTAGTGTCACAACAGGGGAAAGAAAAAGAAAGGTTTCTGATTGTGACCAATCTGATCCCATCTGGTGTCTTGTTCTCTGTTTTAAGGCTAATTTCTATGAGTGGACTCATCCTGCCCTACCCAACATAGAACAAGCAGGGCATGATATATAGAGCCGCAGCAACTCCTTGTTCCCTGAGCTTATTCGTTGGAGCCTGTGGGCAGCAACAGGCTTCCAAACTCCTCTTGAATGTGTAGGGTTTGGCAGGTTCTCTTTTGACTAGTGCATTAATCTTCATTTTTTGGCAAACATCGTATATTGAATCAAGTTTCTTGGGTTTAGATTGCTTCAATATGCCATTCTTGAAGGCAGAAAGAGTTTCTGTAAGGCCTTTATTTCCAAGAACACTGGATTTTTTTTAATTACCAGAGGAAAGAATGTAATCACCAGACCCAAATGTAGAAAATCCGAGGTTTGTGTTTCATACATTCCTATTGCTGACCAAGACACTCAACAGCTGTGGTGGTTTGAATGAGAATATCCCATTAAGCTTCATTCCCAACCAGAGGTCCAGTTTGCATAGGTTTAGGAGGTATGAACTTGCTGGAGGAAGGGTAAGCATTTGATGTCAAGGACTCTAGTCGTTATTGGTTTATTCTCTCTCTCTCTCTCTCTCTCTCTCTCTCTCTCTCTCTCTCTCTCTCTCCCTCCCTCCCTCCCTCCTTTTCCCCCTTTTCCTCTCTCTCTCTCTTTGCCTCCCTCCTCTCTCCCTCTTCTCTTCTCTCTCTCTCCTCTTCTCCTTCTCCTTATTTTCCTCCTCCTCCTCCTCCTCCTCCTCCTCCTCCTCCCCCTCCTCCTCTTTCTCCTTCTCCTTCTTCCTGCTTGTAGTTTGAGCTGTGTACTTTCAGCTATTCCTGACTTCATGCCTGTCTGGTCCCTGCTGCCATAATTCCCTGCCATGATGGACTCTTATCTGTCTGGAACTATGTAGTGACTTGAATGAAAATGGCCCTCATTGTGGGTCTGCTTTCCACCCTGCCACTGGGCATGGCTGCTGGGGAGGCAAATTGCAAGGAGTTCTTGATTGCATTTCTCTCATGCTTCTAGGTGGTGCTGGGCTTCCAGGAAGCTCCAAGACACAGCTCCAGGGTGGAAAAAGCACAGTTTGAGATGAGGAAAAGCCAAAGCTGGTATTCTCTAACCACTAGAAAACCACACAGAGAAGTCAGGATTGAAGTCTAAGGGGTCCACAGGCTGAGGACAGTGTCTAGCCCAAGGTTGGGCTGGGATCTCCAGCTTAGCTCATTGACTATGGTAGTAGTGGTTGTCTAGGGTTGCAGATGGACCTTCTATGGGAGATTTAGGCAGCAGCTCTATGGGTAAAGGCCTGCTCCATGCTCCCCATGGTGGGATTCTCGATGAAAGAGACAGTCCTTGGTTCCAAACTGTTTATTGGTTGTTCATCATGAAAAATAGATGCATACCTACTTCTCAGGGTGGATCCAAGATTAAATACATTTTGCAGGGAGGAATGTCTGGGAAGAGGAGCTTATTGGCTAAACCCTCAGGGCCTCTAGGTACCTCACTAGCATAGAGAACTCTGTTGTTGTCCTATGTGACCACAGGCCACTTTTCCATATGTGGGATATGCTGCATGTGTTCCAGGGCAGAAATTTGGCAAGGAGCAGGGATGTGGCTACCATCTCAGGTATGTACCCACCAAGTTTCTAGGGATCTTAGACTCACTCTACCCACCAAGCTTCCTGTCATGGTTTACTGTCCCACACCCCATAGGTTCATATATTTGAATGCTTAGTTACCTGGAAGTGGTAGGACTAGGATGTGTAGCTTTATTATTGTGGCCTTTCTGGAGAAGGTGCATCACCTGGAGTGGGCTTAAGAGGTTTTTAAAAGTCTACACCAGGCCCATTGTCTGTCTTTCTCTTCCTGCTGTCTACACATCAGGACATAGAGCTCTTAGCTACTAATTTGTATCCATGTCTGTCTGTTTTCCTCCATGATGATCTTCTAAAACTCTGAGCAAACTCCTAGATAAATACTTTCTTTAAAGAGGTCCAGTGACAGGTCCAAATTGAGATCCAGCTCAGAGGGAGGCTCCAAGGCCTAACACTATTACTGATGCTATGGTGTGCTTACAAACAGGGGCTTGCTTATCATGACTGCCCTCCGAAAGGCGCAATAAGCAGCTGGAAGAGTCAGATGTAGATGGTTACACCCAACCAATGGATAGAAACTGATGACCCCTGTGGTTGAATTAAGGAAAAGCTGGAAGAAGCTGAGGAGGAGAGTGACTCCATAGGAAGATCAGCAGTCTCAACTAACCTGGACCCCCAGCATCTCTCAGACACTGAGCCACCAACCAGGCAGCATACACCAGCTAATAGGAGGTCCAACACATATACAGCAGAGGACTGCCTAGTCTGGCCTCAGTGAGAGAAGAGGCACCTAACCCTTGAGAGATTTGAGGACCCAGGGAGTAGGAAGGTCTGGTGGGGTGGGGTCGGGGACATCCTCCTGGAGATGGAAGAGGAGGAATGGAATCAGGAACTATAAGAGGGAAGATCATGAGAGGGATAATGACTGGGCTGTAAAAAAAAAATTAAAAAGTCGGGCAGTGGTGGCGCACGCCTTTAATCCCAGCACTTAGGAGGCAGAGGCAGGTGGATTTCTGAGTTTGAGGCCAGCCTGGTCTACAGAGTGAGTTCCAGGACAGCCAGAGCTACACAGAGAATCCGTCTCGAAAAACCAAAAATGAAAAAAAAAAAAAAAAAAAGATTAAAGAATAAAAATCTTTTAAAAAGTTGCGTTGGTTGTAGTGTCTCTTTATAGCAATAAAACACTAAGACAGACTATAAATCCTCCTTTCTGTGGTTATGGTATCTCCTCACAGCAATAGAACAGCAACTAAAACAAACTATGAATCCTCCTTTCTGGAAGTTGCTTGGTCATGCTATTTATCACAGCAATATAGCATAACTAATACACAAGGTTCATTAGGAAACAGTATGTAGGTATCAAAAGAATGAGGGTATGATATAGAGTGAGCTTCAACTGATGGCCATAACAATCACAGCAATGGAATCCAGGACTGGCATTGAGTGAGCTTCAACTGATGGCCATAACAATCACAGCAATGGAGTCCAGGACTGGCATTGAGTGAGCTTCAACTGATGGCCATAACAACCACAGCAATGGAGTCCAGGACTGGCATTGAGTGAGCTTCAACTGATGGCCATAACAATCACAGCAATGGAGTCCAGGACTGGCATTG
>CM052718.1:62987481-63017083 GCA_028551405.1 Uromys caudimaculatus
ATGTTTTGATAATCTTCCTGAAGGAAATATTAGAGCCAAAGAAACAAAGGAAATAGGAAAAAATCATCTACATTACAAATGGACACAGATTTGAGGATAAAGGAAAAGCCAGAAGAATAAATAGGATCGAAAGAGTTTAAGACCAAGCAACCTGTAGTGGGCAAGGCACTTTAGAAACAGGATTTCAATCATTATGTTACAGTGTAATTCCATTCACCTTCCTGTCCCCCTAGTCCTTTAGTAAAGTGAAAAATCCAAGAGATTTGTTTGGGGAAAATTAATAAGTTGACTTTCAGATTCGTGTTGAACAATCCAAGTGGGATAAAGTAGTGTCTTATATATGGCTCTATTGCTGTGATGAAACACCATGACCAAAAAGCAAGTTAGGAAGGGAAGGGTTTATTTGAGTTAAACTTTCACACTGTAGGCCATCATTGAAGGAAGCCAGGACAGGAACTCAAACAGGGCAGGACACTGGGGGTAGGAGCTGATGTAACCATGATGCTACTTACTGTCTTGCTCTCCACGGCTTGCTCAGCCTGCTTTCTTATAGAACCTAGGACCACCTGCTCAGGGATGGCTCCACCCAAAATAGTCCAGTTCTTCTCACATTAATCACTAATCAAGAAAATGCCCTACAAGCTTTTCTGCAGCCTAATCTTAAGGAGACATTTTCTCAACCGAAACTTTTAGCAAGTTGACAAAAAACTGGCCATTACCAATGGCAATGCCTAAACTAATTAAGTGAAAGAAGATCTCTCAACCTAAGATGATTATACACATATAAACTCCTAAAGATTTCCTTGATACTGAAGAGAATAATTAGCTACTCCATAGGGGTGTGTATAGTGGAGGGAGGGGGGAATGTTCATGTATATGTGAGTGTGTGTGTGTGTGTGTGTGTGTGTGTGTGTGTGTGTGTGTGTGCACATGCGTGTGCACAGATGCACATGTCTATGTGGAGGCCAGAAGACAAGCTCAGGTGTTCTTCTTCAGTTGTTGTCCACCTTGATATTTTGATGAGAAAGGTTTCTCTGACCGGAAACTCATCAAGAAGGCTAAGCTAGCTGCCCAAGAAGCATCAGGGATATGCCTGTCTTACTCAACCTTTACTGATCTAGGATTACAGTTGGTTCTGGGAATGAATTCAAGTCTTCATGCTTGCAAGGCAAGCACACGATCTCAAGGTTGAGAATATGGTCTCCACACCTGGGACACTGAGCTATCTTCTCAACCCATAGTCCATAGTTTGAAAGTTCTGTAGCTTGAATGTTTCTGTCCTCTCTAAAGCTGAAATTTAAGCTTACTCCTGAGTACAGTAATATTGGTAGGTAAAGAAGTTATGAAGTGATGGGTGGTACCAAAGTTATGAGATCTAGGCTGAGAGGAGGTACCCAGATTATAAGATATCATCCCTCATTCACTTATAAAAGTGACAATAGAAGGATTTGCAGAAGGAGATCTCTTGTCTCTCTCTCTCTCTGTCTCTGTCTCTGTCTCTGTCTCTGTTTCTCTCTCTCTCTCTCTCTCTCTCTCTCTCTCTCTCTCTCTCTCTCTTCAGCTCTGCCCAGTGGGAAGCAGTATTCCTCTGGGAATACAGCATGTGAATACTATCTCGGAAGTGGAGATTCAGCCTTTAGCAGACACCAGACCTGCTGATGCCTAGAGCTTAGATTTCTTGGTCTCATGACTGAAAATTAACTTTCTTTCCTTTCATTTTTCTTGTTGGGTTTTTTTTCCACTTTTTGAGATTATAATATAATTACAACATGTTTTCCTCTCCTTTCTTCTCTCTCAGCCCTCCTATCCACCCCTCCCCATACACACACACACACACACACACACACACACACACACACACACACACATATATATATATATATATATCTTACTCAACCCCCTAAAAACATAACTTTGCTTTCTTTATAATTTACTCAGCCTTATGTTACAAAAACACAACAAGAAAGAATGTTTAAATAATCTCATCTAGTCCTCCTTGGGCAGGAGTCCTCAGTTAACGTCTAGATTTTATATTTATATGATGTCATTTGATAACCATGCAATAAATAAAAATAATTATCCTCACCTGGAAAAGGCCCAGATGATCTGTCATTTCTCTAAGTGCCATAGCTAATAGGCAACTAATTCAGAATTTAAATATAAGTCTTTAACTGCCAGGGTTAAAGCAAATTTTTGCTCAGAAAGAACTACAAAGTCATAAGAAGTTTAAGGAATTCTATAGAGTAGCTGGAGAGTCCTTCCCCAGCTCCCCCAACCTCAAGTACTCTATGCTACATACCATCCACTGAATGTCAGAATGAAGAACTAAGTAGGAGTAACCGGTGTTTGGTGCTAAACAGCCTTTGTAGGTTTAAGATAACCAGGTATCATATCTCTGGCTGGGAATGCAAAAAAGCAAGCAGATGAAGAGTTTGGCCTGGAAGAAATTGAAGTGCTAGAACAATGGCTCCCAGTCCTGGCTGAGCATTCAAATGCTAATGTGCCTTTTTAACCTCTTCAGTTCTGACAGGGATCAAGTGGTCAATGTGTTTGTTCAGAGGTTTCAGCCTCAGGGTTTTCTGATGCCACTTGGAGATTTCTAGCAGGTGGTCAGGGTTGAACAGTGCAACCCTAAAGCTATCCACAGCTAACAAAGAGTTCCCAGGCAAACCCACCCTCTGATCAGACCCTGGTGTCAAGAGCCACTCTCCTTCCTAAGACACAGAGGCCAGGGAGCTGGTTACCTGGCAGGGCCATTAATTACTCTGTGTGTTGACTGCAAAGCTTTGAGCTGTTCTTCCCTTTCTAAAATAGTCAGTCTTCTCCAAACACATCAAAGGAAATTATTAGTCCTGTGGCATTGTTTCAGATACCTCTGAAAAAAGTAGTCCCCTTATCTCTAGAATGCTTTCACAAAAAGCTCAGTCCCTGCTGGGTGAGGTTACTGATGCATAATTTGCATCCATCACACCTTTTATGAAGCAGGAGGGATTGGCTCATTTTGTTTTCCAGCACTGAGGAAGCAGATTTCTTCCTAAGCTTCCCACAATACATTGTATTAAATCTTTTTCAGTGGGGTTTCCATGGTTATGTGAAAAGAAAATCATAGAGTAATTGTTTTAAACAATATGGCAAGGTGAGCTAGAAAGTACATCTTAATTTTTGTCATCTATATGCTGTGCCTGTTCACATAGAAATGTTTCCAAAGCAGGGGAAATGTTTCTGCATTCACTGGGAGTTGCTTTTGCACATTCAAATAGATTGAAAACAACAACTCACTGAATCCCTGTGCACCCTTAAGTGGGAGGGAGTTACAGTGTGGCATAGGCACCAACACTGAGCCTTTCATCAGATAAACAAAGCGTGCTTCCCAGACCCTGGCCCTCAGTAGGGAAAAAGAGTTAGGTGGATTTTTGCTCAGATCAAGATGCAACCTCAGAGAAACCTCTAGCACAAATGTCTACTAGGACCTGGAGACATCTATCGGAGTTGGTTACTGCAACAGTCTAACCCCAGCTAGTCACAGCAAAATGCCATGGATGAGTCCCTGAATGGAGAATTGACCTTCTGAAGATCAATGACCAATTGACAAGGCTGTTCTAAGTTACCACACCTCTGGGAGATTCCTGATCTTCATCTAGAAAGTGATTTAAAAGAACAAAAAAGCAGCTGTACAGTCAGATTCTGTAACTCAAGCCAAGTAAAAGTTATGAAGTACATATTCTCAAACTTGTCAAAACCATACACAATACAAGATAATAACTTTATGAAGCAATTTTAACACTGCCGTTTAGCTATAATGACCCCCTCCCCTCATAAGATAAATCTGATGGCTGTTGCATGCTTGTGTGATATTCAGATAATTCTACAAATGCTACCTGTCTAAGTGTAATAGAGGTTACTAGAAAATGGGAGGTGGGGCTTGTACCCACCCTTAAGGTGCTCTCAGATCAGAAAAAAGTTCATCAGCTACTGCTGATAGCTACTGCACTCCAGTTGTACTCGACATGGCTAAAGCTCATTGTGTGACAACTCCAGGGAGAAATGGATGCCTGATTCAGGCTAGACCATAGGTGGTGAAGAAGAAAGGTGCTATACTGTCACTGACATAAAAGTCAATATGGGTACTTGCTTCATGCCAAATATTCAACTTTCAAGTAAAGATACAAGTTAGCCCCAAGGAGAGTCTAAAGCAAAATTCACCCTACCAGCTATTCCTCTAACCATAGCTGATGCTGATGAGAATCTCAAGTATGTGGGAAGAGGAGAAAATAGAAAGGAGGAGGCAAAACTTCTCCAGGAATGTATAAAAATCACTTGGCAGACACGCCCACATTGGAAGCGAGGGAAATTGGCTCTAATCACCATCTGCCATTTTGAACTCTGTGGTAATTTATTTTAAATTTTCTCTTTTTAAAAATATTTTAGAGTCAGGATAAGAAAAAGTAATAGAACACAGAATGAAAAGGATTCACCCACATAGAAGTCATCTTTGGAGCCAAAATCAAGGCATAATTGGGATGCTTTATCTTACACCCAAGACAGGAGAGGGTAGGTACTGTGCACATTGGCAGGCCTCAGCAGGAGACATGGAACAGACCTGGCAGATTATAGGACCTGGGCCTCAGCGTGGGGCAGCTGATGACCTGGAGGAGTGCCTGTCAGCTCCTTCTCTGGTACCCCTTGTCAGTGGCTTCCACATCAACTCACTTGCCAATCCTGAGCCTGCCATTTTATCAAAAACAACATCTGTCCCACTCCCTGCCACTTTCAGAATTTTGTCTCAAGTTGAGACAAGGCTTTCCCTCTGTACTCCCATGTCACTCACTGCTGGGGTATTTACCCTAAGCTCATATTTCCCATTTACTAGCCTGTCTTCCCTACTAGATCATGAAGCTTCTCTGAAGGCTATATTCAGATACATCGTGGTCCCAGAACATAGCAAAACATATCCTCAATAAGTTACTATTGAATGGGTGAATGTCTGAGATCTTAATGCCATTGTAATATTCTCTAAATCCTCAGCTAAGGTCCAACCTCACCAAGTTTTACCTCATTTGCTTTAAATTCCAGCACTCCTTTCTTCTCAAGCATCTAGATATGCAGGTGGACCACCATCAGGGATTCTTGCATCTCTTGTGACAAAAAAGGTCTTCAAACCTTTAGGAGACTTAGAACAATTACTCTCCTCTCTAGACAAGGAAGATCACAAGGTTTCTCTAAGGAATGGACAAGTCACCTCACTCCTCATTTTGCCCTCTATAAACTAGACACATTCTGCTTATGTAGTGACAGCAAATATCACCCATGAAATCAGAGCAACCCTAATTTCAAAAGTCAAGAGGTTGTATTTCTTATGATCCCAGATTTTTCTGGAACACTTCTCTAGTGACTTGAAAAATCCCTTCCTGGTTGTATAACAAGCCATTTATACAATTTATGACTTCTGGTTTTCTGGGCTAACTGAATTCAGATGGGTGGTTCCTTCTTGGGGTTTTCATAGGCTTGCACTCCTATATTATCTGGGACAGCACAAATTCAAACTTTATTGAATGAGTGAAGAAAGCTCATCAAATAGCTGGCAACTGGTCCTGGCTGTGGGCGGTAAATTCAGGTAAACCATCTACATATGTCTTCTCCATATGGCTTAGACTTCTTAGAACATGGTACCAGGTCCAAGAGGGAACACTCTGGAGTAAGCATTCCAGAAGACGTAGGCACAATATGCAACACTCTTTATGACATAACCTCAGTGGATGCAGAACATTATTCCACCAAAATTTTTAGAAGTGTGATTCACCATAGCCAGCTTAGAATCTGAGGAAGAATTAAATCTTATCTTCAATGGTAGGAGAGTCCCTATGGGCTTTTATTAAAAATTGTAAGTCTTGCTGAAGGTATAGCACCATAGTATAGTATTTGCCTAGCATATCTCGTTTCATATCCGCGGCTCAACTCACAATAACATAAGGAGACACACATACATGCGGACACACATACACACACACAAACACACTATTAGCTTTGTATACCTGGTGACTCATTGCTGTGATCCTGCTCTCAAGGTCATCTTGTTGTTTCTTATAAAACCATGAGTATATAAAAGTCCAAATCTACCATTCTTCTCAGGTTTATGAATGTAAACTGTTAACTATGTAGTAGTGTTAGGATGTGCAAATGCCAACATCAACTGGGCTCTATAAAGCAGCCATCCACAGGGAGTGCAGATAGAGACTACTGTGTCTCTCTAGACAGTTCTCTGGGAATGATGAGTCACCAGAAGCAAAGAGGAAAACACCCAGTCCATTAAAGGATCACAGTGAACAACTGCTTTCACCCTTTGAGCATTGTTCACAAAGTTATTAAGCCATGTCCTATACACCCTGTATTCAATAAGGTGGTCATTCAGTCCTTCTGGAAACAGCCAAAGAGTAACTGAAAAGTGGGGCAGGGCCAGTATCTAAGCATGGATACTCAACTGAAGCACACTTGAGGGGACAGCATTTAGGCTGAGTCTGGAGCAACAAGAAAAAAAAAAACAAAAAACAGTTGACTTACAGTCAAGGAAAGTGTCTTAATTTCCTGCAGCTATACTAACAGGCTGCTATGAACCAATGAAAATGTATTCTCTCAAAATTCTAGAAGATAGCTGAGTTACAGCATCTCTGAAGACTCCAGGGGAGAATGGGTTCCTTGTCTCATCTAAATTCTGGTGGCTGCAGGTGTCCTTCAGCTTATGGCCACAACACTTTCTATAGTCACAGTACCTCTTTATGACTTTGTTTTTGTGTGTGTATCTTACAAGGACTGATTTGTCTGAGTTTGGGAATCACTCAGGTAACCCAAAATAAGACCCTATTATCAAGATCCTTATCTTAACCACACATTGTACCGTATAAAATTATATTTACAGACCCTAGGAATCAGCAGACAGACATGGTTTTTGGTGGGATGAGGGTGGGTTATCCACCATTCAACCTACCACGGTGTGGTCAACGAATACAAAGAACAGCTGGGTTAGGATCTTTTGAGCCCGGGGAGAGCTTTAGTTCTCTGATGAGAAGCCATTTGAGGTTTCAGGGAGTACATACTTGTTGCATGCTATCATGGTACTCCTGTTGCTGTAAAGAATGTATTGGGAGTGAGGCAGGAGGCGAGTGGCAGCAGGAAGCTCAATTGAGGCTTTGCCAATCTAAAAATGTGGGTATAGGGCAAGTCTATCATTCTCACAAGAAAATATTCCTCATCAAAGACTATAACAATACTGCTAGTAAGACAAAGCAAGTCTACTTCTACGTCCTGTAAAAGGCTTAGTCTTGGTACTACCTTATTTTACCTTTAACTAGAGAGACTGAGTTTTGTGATTTTCATGTTCTCTCTGCGACAATATTTGGAGTTTTTTGTTGTTTTTTTTTTTTTAACCTCTGGCAAGACTTAAGGGCCAGGAATTCAGAATAACCTTGAGAAGCTGAAACATTAGGTTAATGACAGTCAGAAAAACAATCCCAGCTCAGCTATATGTACATGAAAGTGTTTGCAGTGAGGAACAAGTGGTAGACAACAGTCTGAATACTTTATGGCTTAGCCCCAGTTACTATAACAAAGTGTCATAGACTAAGTTGACTTACCAACAATGGAAACTTATCTTTCATGGTTTTGAAGACTGGGAGTCTAAGCTCAGAAGTGGTTTTCTACAGCCCTGAGACAGGACTGTATGAGTGAAAAGAATGGAATTCTTGTTAAATTGTAGGCCAAATTTGTCTCTTTCATACATAAGGCATCCTCTAATCTCTAATGTCTTAAGTACTTGTATGTCCATAAGTTTAAATTAGCTGGCAGAAGCCGGGCCATGGTGGCACATGCCTTTAATCCCAGCACTCGGGAGGCAGAGGCAGGCGGATTTCTGAGTTCCAGGCCAGTGTGGTCTACAGAATGAGTTCCTGGACAGCCAGGGCTATACAGAGAAACCCTGTCTCAAAAAAAACAAAAAACAAAAACAAACAAACAAAAAAACCCATTAGCTGGCAGTTTTACTTCGAAAGCAAATATGGGCTCAACCAGCAATTACCCTGTAATCATCTCTGGTTTTATTTTACCATAGGGGGGAACAGGGGAGAAGTCCCACATTTCTTGAATGCCCACTTTACAGCAGCCATAGTCTCTACGTGTATCTCTATGGCAGAGGTGGTTATCTGTCTCTAGTATTCCTGTTTCCTCCATCTTCTTCCAAGTCAGTAACAGGACCCTTGGCTTCTTGACTTGTCTGCATAAAATACAGAAGAGTCATTTAAATTTCTGTTCCAGATGAATAATGAGAAATATTTTAGCAAATATTTGTTAAACATATTTACACCAACTCTCTTTTCAAGACATTGACCTAACATTCTGTTTAAAGTGTGCTGCACTTGTCCTTGTTTCTATTACCTGGCCCCAGATTGCCCTAGGGTCTCATTGAAGTTACCTTGTGATGACATTCTGGCCAAAGTGATTTAGACAGCACTATTCTTCCAAGGTTTTCTGGCCTGTTAGAATGCAAGCCAGTGTTGGGAGAAGCCATTTGGTACTGTGGGATGACATCAGGAATGGAAGTCAATCATGGTAGAGAACAGATTAGAGGGTTGTCATCACTGCTTTAGAGCAAGAAGGAAAAGGAAAGCTGTACTTCAATCTCTGCCCTTGGCATTTTCTGCTGCTTGCAGGTGAACCAACAGTAGCTAGTCACTATGGCATCTAACTCTCACTGGACCTTAAAGTAAGTCATGTTATCCACACTTTGGCAAATAAACCCCCAAGGTATGGAGAAGTAACTTACATAGTCATTATTGACCACTGTTTTGAAATCAGTCTTCTTCAACAGTAACTTGGCACCTATTTTCTATGCACAGTGACTCTGTAGGTAAGAATTCTTATCAAGTTCCTATGTTTTATAAGATAATATTAAGACTGCTCCAGCTTTCTCCTTCATCAAATATACAGATTTTAGACACACCTGTCATCTCTCAGTGTCACGTTTCTACTACTCTGTCTCCATAACTGAATGTTTGCGAGAGCTGTGCCAACAGATCCCATATTTATGTGTTTCCTTTTAGGTCTCTAATGACACTTATTTACTTTGTATTATAATAGTTTCCTGCAAAAGTGTCTTACCTGAATTACGATTCAATACAAATTCTTCAGCTTTCACAGAGAAATGGTATCAAAAGCTCTATTTGTATCCTTTGAAACATATTTTGTTGTTTGGCACTCCTTGTAAATTACAATGTTCATGCAATAAATTCCACATAGAATTTAGAGCTAGGAAAATTTTTGAAACGTCTATTCATATAGCACTATTCTCCCCCTCCCTTACCCCCTCTCTCCTACTTATTTTGGACAAATGTTGAGAGAATATGAAAACCTGACAATTATTCTTTTGTTTTGGTCCAGAACTCTTAGAACTGAACTATGTGTTTATTTGTAGTCATTCAGATACCTCAGATACTAAAATATCTACTTTTCCCTGGAATTTTTTTTCATTCTTGGCTCTGATGCATTTGAGAATACATTGTGTTATTGTTGTTCACTTCCAATCTACTTTGGCTTATTTAAAAAATAATTTTATTCACTACTTCCCTTATGTACAATATTGGCAGAAAAGAAGGTAACTTCCAAGCCATGTATTTCTGACTCCTTAGCTTTTTGGATGTTGTTGTTTTTGTTGTTGTTATTGTTACTGTTTTGTTTTTTAGACAGAACTCACTATATGAACGCACAGAAGTATACCTGCCTCTACTTCCCAAGTGCTGGGATTAAAGTTGTGGACCACCACACCCAGCTGCCATAGCTTTTTTTCAAAAGGCTCTCACAATTGTCCACTGAATAGCTTATTCTATAATTTAGATGAGGATCAACAGTAAACTCAGTATTTTACAAAACTCACATTTCTTTTTCCTCCTTAGTGAATCAAAATGTCAGTATCATCCTTCAGGTCTCCCAACAGGAGACATATGACAGCCTGAGATTCCCACCTACATCACTGACAGACCATATTGGAGACCACCATGAAGGGAGCAGGATTTTGCCTGATACTTTTCAGTGATCTCCTCTTCTGCCATGGGGCGATCTGGATCTCAAACACTGAGTAATTTTTGGAAGTCACGTCACTAGCTACTTGTGGCTACCAACACCTTTCTTCAAGAATATCACAGGTACTCATGATATCTTGGTGTGATCATCAGTGTGTTCTCCCACAGGGCAGCAGCATCTTGGCCCCTGTAGGAAATTTGGAAATGAAGAATTTTCTCTTTGTTAAAGAGACATTTATTATGGAGTAGGTGAAAAACAACTGTGAAAAGCAAGACTGCTGAACAGCAAGGGAAGGAAGAATTCATAGCCTTCCTGGGGTCTGAAATGGATGCTTACATCAGGTGTCTGTCTGGTGTCTGGTGTCCTGCCTAGCAAAATACCTGGTAGGTCTACATCTCCATGGTTACCCAGCCTAGCTTGTCAAATATTACTGAGCTTTCAAGGAGTATGAAAACAGCAGGCAAATTGAGCCTTTTTGCTAGACCAGGAAGGCAATATTGGAATTTTGACTTTCTTTACTCCAGCTCCGAGAAATGACTGGCCCTGATGGTGCCATGGCCTAGCTTTTTTCTCCTCTATAGTGAAAGGACAGACCAGTGATAGCCTGTGCTCCTAAAAACTGCTCCTCACCATTGGAGTTATAAGATGCTACATGGCTCTTTCATAAAGTCATTACCATGCATGCAAAGCTTTTGCCTCAATACATTTTACTCCACAGAGGGTGGCACCTCACAGGTCTCCTACCTAGCCTCGCAGAAGCTACAGTTTGTAAACCACTTGTACTGACTGTTCAGTGGATTCTAAGCTTGGAATGATTGCTTGAGAAAACAGGCAGAAGAAAATTTAGCAACTTGCAGGGCAACCGCCTGGAGCCATCCCATTCCACCGCCATAGCTACAACTATGCACTTCTTATACTCTAACAACTTTTGACTCCTCTCTCTTTCTCTCTCTCTCTCTCTCTCTCTCTCTCTCTCTCTCTCTCTCTCTCTCTCTGTGTGTGTGTGTGTGTGTGTGTGTATGTGTGTACGTGTGTATACACAAATACATGTCTATAAACAATCTTTTTCTTGACAAAGTCAAGCCCACTGTTAGTCCTTGTATAAATGAGCAGCTTCGAGTGTTGTTGGAAATTTCAGAAGTAAGATTGAGGACCCTGGAATAACATCAGAAAAATCAAACAAACCAAAAGATGATCATTTTCCTGCTTTTTTCTTAGGAGTTTGGAATTGTGGTTGATGGAAACAGCACAAGTTAAAATAAAAATATCCAGGCCTAGCCAAGTGACACATCTGGTGAAGGGCAAAGGAAAACACTAGCCTTTCACTGCAGTGGCACAGGCACAGGCATCCAGGCATGTCAGCCCTGGGAGTGTTTGAGAAGCACCGTTCCAGTAACTCTGTGAGAGCTGGATGATGAATTTCATAACTGAAATCTGGAATCTGGTCCAGAATAAAGTCTGAATGATGGTACGAAATCATAGCACTGACGAGATCCCAATCAAGGACCATTACTCCACCCACTGCTATGAAGCTATCCTAGATGATTATCTCCTGATATTTTGATCCTTGGAGCAAAAAACCTCTTGAACTTTCCTGAATAATATTATATTAATAAGGCATGGCCTCAGTAGGGCAAGGTGGTACACACCTGTAATCCTAGCACTATAGAGGTGGAAGCAGGAGAATTACAGAGTTCAAAACCAGTCTGGCTACGTAGAAAAACCCTGTCTCAAAACTGTAAAGATAAACAAATAAATGAAAAGACATTATATCAAACATGTAAGCTGTCTAGCTAGAGACAACATTTTACAATCCTCAAAGGTTTGTGTTCACCATGATTTACTGATGCAGACACCTAGCCACTGGGTTTAGCTGTACATTTTCCAAGCATTCCTCTCAAACTTCCACCCACTGGGTCTGAGTCGTGGCATGGGAATTCTTAATGGGGTACTTGTGGGACCACTTTAAAAAGCAAGCAAATACATTGTGGCTACAAAGACCTTCAGAGTGAGGGAAACCATGCTCAAATCATTACAGTTCCATTAAGAACAGACTTTGGGAAGAGTTTAGTGGATATGGCCATATAGTCCAAGCTATTCATTGTTATGAAGACACCAGAAACAACTTAAAAGATGAAGGCTGATTAGGGCTTGCAGTTCAGAGACTTCAGGCCAATGTCCACAAGCCCCACTGTGTTGATGCTTCGAGGACGCAGCCTGTTAGGCAACAGGAGCATTTGATAGAGGATGCTAATCACCTCACTCTGACCAGTCTGTAAAAGCAGAGAGGAAGGGACCAAGGCAAAGAACACCCTTTAAAGTGACCTGCTTCCTCTAGCCAGGCCCCTGCTCCTAAAATTTCATTCATTGACAACGTATCAATGGATTAACCCATGAGTGAGGCCAGTGCCCTAATTACTCAACTACCCGTCAATGATTGGATCCCCTGTATGGGAGCCAAACCTTCAATATAATTTTGGAGAAAATATCATCCACAAACCAGAACAGTGGTAAAAACAAAGAAACAAGCAAAAACAATAGATATTCAAGTTCTTATTCTGCAGACAGTGCTGAGCTGAGTACTTTACTGGCCTTCTTTCCTCTAACCAATCCCTCCCCTTCCCTACAGAAGAGATTCCCAGACTACTGAAAAATTATCATTAAAAATAGACATCATTACAGTACATCAAACACATCAAGATTTCTCACAATAGCAGTTACCATTAACATCTATTTTCTGAGAAAATATATTTTATCAAGAAGCTGTTTGGTCAGTTTCTTTGGCTGGGTTTATAGTAGCCAGCAGGAGCCACTGTCTTGTTTTTAATCTTTTGGAAGGCTTCCTGGGAGCCTTGGAGAGGTGCATGCTAAAGCAAGAAAATGTCAAGGTCCAGCTGTGCTCCATTTCTGCTTCTCTTCACTGTTTGCAACACTCTTCTTCCCACAGTCTTTACTTGCTGGGCTGAAAACTGGGGTAGTGATGATGCTACCCACAGTTTTCAGTTGTATGTTGCCTCAAAACCAGTCACCTGCACCCAAAGCCTGTTTTTGAAGGTCCATTGCAATTTCCTAAAGGGAAGACTCCAGTCGTCTGGGCTTATACAGGGCAGGTCAAGTTCTTCTGAGCTGTAGTCTATCACTTGCTTAACGACATGTTCACAAGCTGCAAACCTGATGTCAGTTTCCACAGAAAGGAACTCAGTAAAGGCTGAGGAGGTGTCCTCAACAGACTCTTGATACAAATGCTGTGAATTCTATAATTCTTAAATGAAATTTTGTTTTCTCTTTCTCAGAAGGCTTTGGAAACACTTCAAAAATTAAAGTGCCTGGTATACCTCTGGTTTCTTGGCCTTCTATAATAACTCCTCTGTCCTCCTGACCCAAGGCCCACACACTGGAGCCAACACTTTAAAAGAAGCAGAAAAGTAAGATGCCTCTTGGGAGTCCTAGCTCTCTCTGGTCACACCTTTAGAAAGAAAAGACAGAGAAAACTTCACCAGTCACAAGTAATTACATGGAGAATGTCTTAGTTGGGTTTCTATCACTGAGAAGAGATACCATGAACAAGGCAACTATTATAAAAAAAACATTTAATTGGGACTGGCTTACTGGTTCTGAGGTTCAGTCCATTATCATCACTGCAGGAAGCATGGCAGGCATGCCCAGGCAGGCATGACACTTGGAGGACAGTTCTACATCTCGATCTAAAGGCCTCTAGAAGAATGAATCCCATGTGGCTAGGAAAAGGGTCTCAAAAACCCACCCCCACAGTGACATACTTCTTATAACAAGGTCACACCTACTCTAACAAGGCCACACCTACTCCAAATAAGGTCATGCCTCCTAATAGTGCCACTCCCTGGGCTAAGCTTATTCAAATCACCACAGAGAAAAACAATCTTCTTTCCTCAAATTTCCCTTAGGACTTTCCCAAGGACCAACCCCTGCCTCTCTGAACTACCTTAGATCAGCCATGTGGCTAGTAGTCATGTCTCAGCCTTCACTGGTAGTCTACTACCTATGGTAGTTCCAAACTATGGGAGCCTAATAAAGCAAACTGTAATGAATGGACAGACAGTGCTACAGTAATATGGAGCTCTCAGGTTGTTTACTCTTCATGATAATTTGAGTTGAGTAGACCAGAGAGCCTCGTCTATACAACTAGGAGATAAAATCCAGATAAAACATTATCTTGTTGCTTAAGGAATAGTGCATAATCAAGAGGGCTTTTGATCCTAATGAAGTTGTTAGCATTCTGTCTAAACTCTACCCCACAGTTACCTGGCAACAGCCAGGTATGCTCCTCCCCACAGTTCCCTGGCAACAGCCAGGTGGGCCTGACCCACTATAAAAGGGGCTGCTTGCCCCTCCTCTCTCTCTATCTCTTGCTCTTGCCTTTCTCTTGCCTCTCTTATCCCTTACCTCTCCCCATTCCCTCCCCCCCCCCCCACGTGGTCATGGCCCGGCCTCCATTCCTCTGCTTCTCTATTCTCTCCCTCTCTCTGCCTTTCTCTGCCTCTACTACTCTCTTAACTCCCCTCCCCATGCCCTAAATAAACTCTATTTCTATACTACCTTCTCGTGTGGCTGGTCTCTCAGGGGGAAGGGATGCCTGGGCTTGGGCCTGCTGAGGCACACCCTTCCCCCACACCTACCTACCCATACCCCCCTACAATATATGTCTTTATCTTTTTATAAACACATCATTGGTGCCACGTGACTTGGATTAGAAACTCTGCAGGTTTACATCCCACCTCAGCCACCATGAGAAATCCATGCTCGCTAGCTCAAAAGAACCGGTAAGACCTCATTCCTCACTGGTCAGAGTAACCGTCCACATGGACTCAGGGAAGAGTTCTTGAGCTCAGAGCTACTCCTTTGCTGCCCTGAGTAAATGACCATCCTCATGGTCCCCAGGGAGAGTTCTTAAGTTCAGAGCTACCCTGTTTTGTCCTTGAGGATGGGAAACAGTCTTTCACTGACCCTCATTTTAGGACTTATTCCCTTGGGTGAGACATTCCTCTTTCCTTTCGCTTTCTCGCTGCCACTGCAAATTCCAGGCTGGTCCTGGACAACTGCTTTCTCAGGCGCACAGCCTCAGAGCGTTAGCCCCCATCCCCCACGTGTCTCACCTAGGGGGGTCAGTCTTTGCCGCCTTTGTCCCTATTTAATGGGATGTCTTGGTCTAAAGCAATCTCTCTCTCCATCTTGCTAAACGGACACTTTCTCGCTGAGGACCTATAGTACAAAATTCCCCTGCCCCCTCTCATTTGCAGCTGGCTGAAACCACAGGTTCAGCTAGTTCGCTGGAGAAGCAAGTCTGATTCGTGCTTTCTGCTGGGACACCCCACTTGCTGCCCTTCCCCCCTCTGCTCCTTAGCTCTGCTCTCGGTTCTCAGCGAAAGGTGGGTCTGGCCCCGCCCCTTGCATCCTGCCAGAGGTCACCTTCCTTAGACTTGTTTTTCCACTCGCATTTGACTACCTGCCACCCTGCCAAAGCTTCGGGAAATGCAGCTTTGGCCCTGCTCACCCCCTATCTGCCTTTCTCCCTCTCTCCCTCTCTTTCCATGCCACTACTGCCAGCTTCCTTATTCTGGTCCTAGCCATATGTCTCTTTGCTACTTCTATTAAATTCTATTCAGTTATAACCAATGTATACAGTTCTCAATCCTGTCAGAAGTTTGTTAATTCTTAAGTTATGGCAGACAGAATTCCCAAAGTCCTTGACAGTTGGCAATGATAGATGGTCTCAGAAGATGTGGACACAGTTACAGGATACTGCCTAGATTGTGATATGACAATCACTGAAAACACAGTGGACAAAACAGGATACTTTGGGTCAAGGGGTTGACTACTAAGCCAAGGTAAGCTTAGTTCCCATGACATGGGTATCCATTCTACAGAGAAAAAGCCCTGTGTCTTCTATGCTTGAAAGCCAGACTGACTCTGCCCGAGTTGCCACAGAGACCAGGGAACTGTTAACTAGTGGACTCTGTCATTTTTTAAATAATATAACTGCTAGATTATTATTTACTATTTCTCAGACTTCTAACAACATTGACAGCTAAGCTTTCACAGATGTAATATGCTATCTCCTTACCTAAACTCAGTTTCCATTAATTAAATGCTTCATATTTCCTCTTGCTATGCCACTGTCCTGATGTTATCTGAGTTCCTATAAATTTGCCTGACAAAAACATTCCACTATACGATCCAGCTTTTTCAACTTTTTAATCTTGTCCCTTCTGCTCCACAAAAGGCTCATCTTAAAGACTGTTCCTGCTGTTAACTTGTGTTGTTATCTCTTTTATAAACTTATAAGCTACAGAAAATCCACTCAGATCTGCCTCTCATGGACCCAAGAGACTCCATCCAGATAAGTACATCTGCCCAAAGTTCCCACTTACTACCTATTCCAAAGGGTGGGATTCCTCTGGGTTTAAAATGTACATCTTAAAAAATTTTTTCTTTCTCCCAAATGTCCTTAACCTTATTTCTCTACCTATAATAATGTGTTTCAATATCTTGCCAAGCCCAGGTACTTACTACACCCAGGACAGTTCCAGAGAAGCAACCGTCAGATGCTCCAATCTCCTCTCAGACACAGACACTTCTACTGGACCTGTTCCTTCTGACCTATCCTCAGATGACTCCACAGACCCTGGACAGCAAAGACACAGGCAACTCTCCTACAACTGGACAAACATCCCCCAACTCCATTCTTCTAGGTTCCCCTGAGACACATCGCCCCCAATGCCAGCATGAAGCAGTCAGATATTACTACGACCCTATTCCTGCTTAGCCATTGCCTCTTTCTAATTTTTCTTTTTAATTAAACCAAAATGGGGGAATGTTAGCATTCTGTCTAAACTCCACCCCACCGTTGCCTGGCAACAGCCAGGTAGACCTGGCCTACTATAAAAGGGGCTGCTTGCTCCTCCTCTTTCTCTTATCTCTTGCTCTTGCCTCTCTCTTGTATCTCTTATCTCTTACCTCTCCCCATTCCCTCCCCCCCCTCCACCTAGTCATGGCCAGCCTCCACTCCTCTACTTCTCTATTCTCTCCCTCTCTCTGCCTTTCTCTGCCTATAATACCCTCTTAACTTCCCTCCCCATGACCTAAATAAACTCTATTTCTATACTATACCTTCTCATGTGGCTGGTTCCTCAGGGGGAAGGGATGCCTGAGCTTGGGCCTGCTGAGGCACACCCTTCCCCCACATCTACCTCCCCATACCCCCATACAATATATATGTCTTTATCTTTTTATAAACACATCAGAAGTGATAATGCCAAGGTGAACTAAACAGTACTTCTGAACCAAAGAATGCTTCCTGCTTGAATGGATGTTGCTATGAGCTAATGAGTCACTTTGATTATGAGAAAGCTAAAGAATGAGCTTTGCTAATGAAGAAATCTGACCTGGACCTAAGAGACATCAAGTATTAGATTCTGCATTTAGGAATCCACTGGCTATGAGAAAGGAACAAAGGGTGTCAAGGGCTCTGTCCACTCCAGATCTGCAATTCTTATGCTGGGTATGTAAGTGAGTAAGTCCAGAGACTTCCAGAAGGAAAGTACCAGAAAAACACAAGCTGACACAGTACATAATTTAAAATATAGCAGTAAACTTTAAGCTTAATTAAAGGAATTTCAAAGGATTGTCCTTTTTATTTCTACTCTGAAGGTATCAGTGAATCTTACATAAGTGCCAAATTGCTTCTAATATGTATATTTTAGGACCTCTTATGGGTAAACCACCATTGTAACCAGTCAGAGAAAAAGGGAAGATCTCCAACTACCAATGCTGGGGTCCAACTGTGGCTCTCTTTCTCAAAAAGCTGTGGGATCAGGGTATGTTACCTGAACCTTTTTAGCTTTCAAAAGTTACAGGGAAAAGAATGGTTCCTCACTGGGTGGTAGTGAGGCTCAAGTGAAACGGCCAAGTGCTTCACAAATACCAGAAGACTGTGCAGCACAGGAAGTTCCCTTGAACTTCATGAGGTTAAGTATGGAAATATGGGGTAGCACAAGACAGCAAAGGCCTCTCCTACTACACTAACAATACTTGTAAAGTTGATCTCTACTCCGACGCACTTTACCATGAAGGAAGCACTCTTTCCTGCCACATAGTTTCATATTTATACTGCCCCACGATATCTGTGAATATAATGCACGTACATGACAAATAAAACTGCACATCTAGCCAGTTCACAAGATCAACGGAAGTGAAACTGAAAGCTGCTCAATTCAGGCAGGATCACTATTGTGATGGCTAAAGAAATTTCATTTTATTGCTTAGCATCCATCTTGCTACCTAATAGCTATTTGTCTCTGATTCAAGCTCAGCCCAACCCTCAAATGTACAGCCATGACCTTCCACTTTTTATGATATGAGTAATTGCTTTTCTGGCTTTTGTAACCTGCTTATGCAGACATTCAAGAATTTCTTCTGGTATTTGCCTTTAAAATCCTTCCTTAATCTGCCTCTGGACTGCACATGTCTAATTTGTCTTAGAGATTGTGGTCCTACTAGCAGTTTTTGTAAATTTGACTAATTATAGTCTAAATTGAGTCTGGATGTCTTTCTTTTGTCAGGGATTTTGAACTCCAAAATGCCACAGACCAGGGGGTTAGAGTGTAAGTAGCCAGTTTCCAAGAAGAGAGAAAAGGAGTAAGGTTAATAAGATGCAGCAAAGAAAATTATTTGGCTACCATAACTTTAAACGAAGCTTTGTGGGGAAGGACAGAATCGAATGTGAGAATTTTGTAAATAGTATTTTGTTTGGGATCATGCTGCAAAATTGAGGTATAAAGAATTCAATGTTGGTCAGTCAAATAATTTTGTTGGAAGTTTTTGTTTCCACATCCAAATTAGATTCACTGGCTTTGTGGTATAAATCTGAAGTCCCAGCACTCAAGGATGAGAGAAGCCCATGGTCAGCAGGGTACATACACAGAGTCACCTTGTCTCAACAGTAAATAAGCAAGTAAGCAAGTTTATTCTATTTATTTTTAAAGAATTAGCCGATAGTATAAACTAGTATATTCAATTTAATGTTCAACATAGCATAAACTTATTTTATAACTTTTAGATTACTTTTCAAAAAATCTATTGTTTGGGGATTATTTTTTTGTTTTCTATTATTTGCTTTGGTCAGTGTTTTAAGTATACTCACTTTCAGGTGTCTATTTTTTCCTGTTATCAAACATTTTTAGATAATGAGGATCTTATATGATTGTAGAATTGGTGCTGCTACTTTTACTCTTTTCTAGTGTCCTTACATGACATTGACATCCTCCTAAAGCCCAAAAGAGGGAAATAAATGAGCTGCCAGGGTTTGAGTGTCACTATGTCAGAATCAAAGCCAAGATGACTTAGAAACAATACAGCAAGAAGGAAGTGAGGCAGGATAGATTCCTGTTTTTCAGTCTGGGTGTACAGCGCCCCAGAAAAGGAAATAGCAAAGATCAATAGGAGGGGAGAATGTCGAGGCTTCTACCCCTATGGTCACCAGGCTGGGTCAGACTCTCTGGCTTGCCAGTTATATACACAACTTTACCCCCACCAATGCCTCTATTGTCTCCTTCTTAAACTTAGGAGAACCAAATATCCACCAAAATAGCTGGAGTTTCAGGCAGTCTTGATGGAATCTTTAAAGAGACAATGATGCTATTGTTAGTACCCATAGGAACAATGGGTTCATCTTAAGCATCACCAAGGCTGAAGAATTAAGCATTGCAAAGGTTTTAGTATTTAGTACTTAGCACTTAAGTTCCCAGGCCATCATTTAACAAATGTCTGCATAAGATTGGATCTCTGAGTGTTGCCAGGCAACCATGAGCTCAAATCATAATTCTGTCATCATGGTTGTGTGACCTCAAGTGACCTAAACTATCCAAGCATCATCTAGTTCTACCACCTGGGACTGGAGTGATGTCTTAGGTCAAATAACCTACAAGCACCCACCAGAGAAGAGGATTCATATGCTTAAGCCATGACCTTGTGGTAGTTTGAATAGAAATGGTCCCCATAGGCTCATATATTTGAATGTTTGGTCATTAGGGAGTGGCACTAATTGACAGAGATTAGGAGGTGTGGCTTTGTTGGAGTAGGAATAGCCTTGCTTAGAAAAAGTGTTACTGGGAGTGGGTTTTTGGAGTTTCAAATGCTAAACTAAGACCCAGTGCCTCTCTATTCCTTTTTCCTGCAGATCCAGATATAGTCTAGGAGGTACTATGTTTTGCACTAGGTATTTGACGCAAACACCATTGAACTAATGCTATTTCAGAGCCCAGTATCCTCTACCCAGACCCTTGGGCCCTTCACTATATCTACATTCCCCATGACTCAGAGCTGTGCTCTGCCAAGAGCCTCTTTGCCTGCTGTTTAGGGAGTAAGAGTGCCTGGGCTAACTGATATCCCCCTCAGGTCTCATTGCTGCTGAAAATTGAAAGCATAGCAGTTTACTGGAGCAGTTTATGCCAGAGGGTCTGCATTGTGAGGTGCATCTAATGAGTGATATTCAAAGCCTGCATGTAAGGAAAGAGTCTATCTTTGCTGGACAAATAGCAGGCTCTGGCATAAGCTTTGCATGACTTTTCTCATTTAAGCCTTAAAACAGCCCCTAAAGGAAGATTATAAGCCTTTTAGTTTTATAACTACAGATTGACCTAAAAAATAAGAATGCATTTCCCACTGTTATACAGCTAAAATACCACTAAGCCAGGACTCACATGCACATCATACCAGGTTCCAAAACAATATCATTCTACCCAGACGAGAAGCTGCCATGAAAGACCATGTGGTAGACATGCCTACTGCCTGCTCAGTATTTTCTGAGCAGCAATGGTCCATAAAATGTCATGATTCAGCTTCTCTGAAATTATGTTTCAGCAATAAAACCAGCTGATTTGGTGGAGCCTCTCTAAATTAAATGGGTTCAGATAACCTTTGGCTTTATTCCTTCCTCTTCATGCTTTTCCTGCTTAGAACATGGAACTCTAACTCTAGACCTAGGGGCTTTTAGATAAATACTGAACTTACCTAGGTGTCTTATCTAGATAGCAAATCTACATGAAAGAAAATGAACCTGTATGTTATTTAAACCACTGCTGCTGACTGGTCTCTGTTTCTAGCAGTTAGGCATAGTCCTACTAAGCACAGACTGTGTGATATTTAATGAGGACCTTATTATGCCTATTAGCATTCCTTTTAGGCTCTGCCCAACAGTTACCTGGCAATAGCCAGGTAGGCCTGGTTTGCTATAAAAGTAACTGTTTGGCCCCTCACTACTCTCTCTCTCCCTCCCTCCCTCCTCCCTTCTCTCTCTGACTCTTCTCTCCCTGACCTTTCTCCCCCTCTTCCCTTCCCTCTCCCCCTCTCTCCACATGTTCCTAGCTGACCTCTTCTCTCTCTCTCTCTCTCTCTCTCTCTCTCTCTCTCTCTCTCCCTCTCTCTCTCTCTCTTTCTCTCTCTCTCTCCCTGTCTCTACTTCCTTCTCAACTTGAAAGACTTTGATGAGCCTTAGCTACCCCCCCCCCCCCATGGACCATGCGGAGCTGGAGATCAATGCAAAAGCTAGAGGCATTTATTGTTCCAGCATGCTGGTGTTGTCCTGCACATAAAGGAGAAGCGACCACCCCAGGCAGCCTGTTCAGCCAGTTTTTATACAGTTGTCAGGGATAGAATAGAGCAGCAGCAACTAGGCACGATGTGATTGACAGAACAGTGTGACTTTTAAACTGATTGGTCCTTAGGGAATGAGGTAGCAAGGGCTTCCCTTATCCACAGGTGACAATGGTCAGTCCCCTCTGTGGTCTTCCTGAGGAATGTAATCAGCCTCTCCCTTTCAGAGGGAGGGGTGCCTACATGCTCCATGACCTCTCTCTTCCAGGAGGGGAGGGGTGCCTATGTGCTTTGGGGCCTGGTGGAATTTCCCAAAGGCTCTGAGCTGACCTCTTCAAACTCCCCTTCCCCATGTCCTGTATAAATTCTATTCTACACTATACCTGACATACTGTTGATAACTCAGGAGGAAGGGATGCCTCAGCATGGATTCGCCAAGGTACCCCTCCTACCTCACCATACCACAATCTATCAAACATATCCTGACTCCTTTTTATAAAAATACAACATTGGTTTCATGACTCGGATTTAAAAACTTGCAGGTTGGTACTTCCTGAAACTCAGATTTATAAACCCACCACCACATAGACTTTTCAGCCATCAGATCGTTTCCTAGACCTATCAATCCAGACACTGGTGAATTCGTAAGCTCCTCCCCCCCACCCCCCCACCCCCACACGCACACACACTGGTCAGTGTAATAGGCTTCTGGTCCCAAGAGAGGGCTGGTCACTCTCTAGGGTCCTCAGGGGACAGAGTTATCCATGGTCTCTATGACTGGCCTTCTCACTGACTCCTCATTCTAGGACATTTTTCCTTGGGTGAGATTTTTCTCTTTCCCTTGAGACAGTTCCTTTCTCTCTACTGTGAAGTCCTGGGCCTAGGTGAACCATTCTCCTCATTGCTGCTGAAGGCACTGGCCTGAGCTCAGCCCCCAGTTCATGACCTGGTGATCTAGTCCAGCTGTTGTTTGTAGCTACTACATTTGTCTGAATACTGGAACTGGGCAAAGCTTTTATTCACCCAATGGGTTATCTTGCCTCAAACCTCTAAAACTAGCACCTGACTTAAAGGCTTCCAAACTTATCCATCTTTACAATCAGGTCTGACCCCATTATCTGTTAGTTAGATAATGACTCCAAATTAACAGTACTTTTGAACCTACCATTTTAAAAGATGTTTATAATTATTGTAAGCAAGCCAAAAAACAAACAAAAAGATTCCTATATACAGGCTTTATTCCAACCAATTTGCTCTCTGCTGTCCACCCTCTTTCTCATTTTCTTGCTCCTTGCTGCTGGTTCCATAACAATGACTAGGCCCCCTGTTGCTCTCTACTTCCTGCCCCTCCCCCTTGCTCTCTGCTCCTGGCTCCATTCCCCTTTGACTCTTTGCTGCATTCTTCAGATCTTATTTTGCTCTTCACTTGCTCTGCTGCCATAGCAGCTAGAGAGTCAGATGGAGCACAGCTACAGCCACCTCTCACCCTCCCCAGGCCTTGCGCAGTCCTGCTACCCAACGCTCCATGGCCTGAAACAAAGACAAGCGGCTACCTACATTTTACTCTGGCAGCTGCAGCCAGCCCATCACCAAGCTGCACCATGCGCCCCTCACACTGCACAGTTTAGATTTGTCTTTATGTTTGTCTCTGCCAAGTTTCTGCCATCCCATTCTAAGACACACAACACTTTTTCCACTCTATTCTAAGGTATAACACATACTTTTCTCCCAAGGTAGAGCTAGTGTTTCAACACCATCTTAGTTAAGGGTGGGCACATGACTTGCTGTAGCTTCAGCACCATCTTGGTTAAAGGCAGTCCCATGACTACCTGAGAGGTCAGCTCAGGAAATTTGAGATATTCCACCAGGCCAACGCACCAAATGAAAGACTCAATCAGCCTTTCTTCCAGGGAGGGCCCCTCTCAAAGAGACACGGAGGCAGTTATCAATGCAATTTGCAAGAGGTTTAGGTTTATTAACCAGAGCTCTGGGGCTGCTCTGTACCATGAGTAGAGGCAACCTGTGGGATTTTACACAAGTAATTTTATACAGTTTTTAGAGGGCAGAATACAAGTACAGTAACCCGGCGCATTTTCATTGGATAGCACTCTTAACCTTTAAACTCATTGGTTGGGGCCTATGTGAGGGTTATCCTGTTCTTGCAGCTCCTTTGTGGTCTGGCTTGTTGGGGTCCAGCACAATTACTGGAAGGGGGGTTGGGCACATTCCAGGAGAAGGGGTAGGGCAATGGAGCTTGGGTCCCTCTATCTGATCTCTTTCTCAGTCCCTTCCCCCTCCAAACACATGGAAGAAACAGGTTAGAAAGCACATAGGCAGGAAGGGAGGGACTGATTAAGCCCCTGCTACCTCATTCCCTAAAGACCAATCAGTTTAAAAGTCACACTGTTCTGCCAATCACATTGTACCTAATGGCAGCTGCTCTAAAATCCTATATTAGGTCCCTGAATGGGCTCCATGAGGTCACTCTCTTGTCTTAGTATGTAGAGTGACCTCAGCATGCTGATGAATCAATAATTTCTCTTGCATTTTGCATCAATCCCTGACTCCGTGTGTCCATTCAGAGGGTCTTCAGTAAGTTAAGACTTCCCAGAGTCTTACATACCCACCATCTTTGTTATAGGCAGTCCCCACTTCACTGTCTTTAGGAGAACAGCCTGACTTAAGGTCTCCAAAGACACGTTCCAATTAACATAAGGTTTTCGTTCTATCCTGCTTTGGTAAATAATGATTTTAATACTAATTTAAAGATTTACAACAGTAAAAGGGGTTAAGGATCACTTCCTTAAGTTAAAGATCACTGCCTTCAATATATGTTTAGCTTTGTTTTCGCTAAGGCTATTAAGTTACATACTAGATATATTCTAGCACAAATAATTAAACACAGATTGCCTAATTCAGATATACTTAATAGATATTATCTCTCAATCTTGTCAGACATCTGCTAAATATGTTAATATTTAAGCTTGTTATGACAGAGACTCCCAAAGCCTAACAGTGCCCCCCCCCAACCTCAAGTTTTCTGAGAAGATATGGGCACAGTGACAAGACTACCTGGATTGTGATATGAAAACCACTAAAAAACACTGCTCCATTGCCTTGCCCACTGCCAGGGCTCAGCCTAAACTGTGGATAGAGAACGCTCAGAGAGTTAAATTGCCTCATATTGCCTAAGACAAGGTGAGTCACTTCTCCCACATTCCTCCCCCACAGGAAAAAGCTTCTCATCTTCTGGGTCTGATGGCCAGACTGACTCTGCCAGAGGTACAGTGGAGACCACAGAACATGGAAGAAGTGTTTAGGTAGCAGACTACTGACTAACCTTTGTCATTTTAATTAATATATAACATCTAGATTATAATTTATTTTTCCCAGATTTCTGACTACATTGACAGCTAAGCTAACTACAGCTTGACAGCTAGAAAACAGACCTCTACCTACTTACCCCAAGGTAATTCATCACTGTATTAGCTCATTAGTCAATTCATTAACTAGCTAAGACTACCAGACCTCTTATCAAAGGCAGACAGGTTTGCCTTGCTCACAAGCTTCATGATAAAGAATACACAAGTTCAGATGTAACCTTCTACTATTTCCTCAACTAAACTCAGTTTCCAGTGACTAAATGCTTCTTATTTCCTCCCCTTGTTATGCCACTATCCTAGCATTTACCAATAAAGTTCTTATAAATTTGCCTAACCCTTATAAAACATTCTACTATATGATCCAACTATATAATCACAAGCTCAAATTTTAAATTTCATTTGGTTGTCTTCCAACCATAGAATTAAAGTGTTTCTCATGCTAAATCTGTACTGTCAGCTACCATAGTTACAAATATGAGTTTCCTTTGATTGCCTTCTAATTATAGACATAAGGTATTTCCCATGCTAAACTATATGATCAACTATCATATTCACAAGGTCACCAAGTTTTTGAGTTTCCTTTGTCTTTTTAATATAAACTTAAAATGATTCTCATTATACTAAATTCATATATATAATATATTTAGTCTCCTAGACAGAAGGAAAAAGCCCTTCTTGCTCCTTCTGCTCCACAAAAGATTTTTGTCTTCCCTGAGCTCATCTTAAAGACTGTTCATGCTGTTAACAAATTTATCTCTTTTGTAAACTTATAATCTCCAAGAAACACACTCAAATCTACTTCTTATGGACCAAACAAACTATCTGGATAAGTACGCCTGCCAATGAATAGCCTAAGTTTCAACCTGCTACCTATTCCAGAGAGTGGGATTCCTTTCCTGTTTCCTGGGATTGGGACTCCCCTCACCCCAACCACCAAGACCCAAGGGTTTCAAATGTATATACCTAAGAAATTTTTTTTCTCCCAAATGTATTTAACTTCCTTCCCTACCTCTAATATATATGCATGTGTTTCAGCATCTTGTCAGGTCCAGGTGTTTACTCAAATCTACATCCAGGACAGCTCCACAGACGCAACCCACAATGCTCCAATCTACTCTCATAGACACAGATACTTTTACTAGACCTGTTCCTTGCTACCCACAGATGGTTCCACATACTCTGGACAGCAAGGAAACAGATAACTCTTCTAAGACTGGACCAATATACCCATTCTCATTTTCTTAGGTTTCCCAGAGACACATTGCCTCAAAGTCAGCAGGAAGTAGCTAAAGATTATGACAACTCTATTCCTACTTCACCATCACCTCTTTCTAATTTCTCCTATTTTTAAAACAAATTAAACCAAAATGGAGAAATGTTAGCATTCTTTCCAGGATCTAGCAAATCTAGTTACCAGGTAGGACTGGCTTGCTATAAAAGGAGATGTTTAGCCCCTCCTTGCTCTCTCTCTGCTTCTCTCTCTGCCTCTCTTCTCTCCCTGACTCTTTTCTCCTTCTCTTACCTTCCCCTTTCTCTTCACATGTTCCTGGCTGGCCCTCTTCTCTCTCTCTCTCTTTCTCTCTCTCTCTCTCTCTCTCTCTCTCTCTCTCTCTCTCTCTCTCTCTCCTTCTCTCTCCCCCTCTCCTCTTTCCCTGTCTCTCTACTCCCTTCTCAACTCCCCTTCCCATGTCTAAATAAATAAACTCTATTCTACGCTATACTCGTCATATGGCTGGTACCTCAGGGAAAAGGGATACCTCAACATAGGTCCATCAAGGCACCCCTCCCACCTCACCATATCATGTTCTATCAAACATATCCTGGCTCCTTTTTATAAAACACAACAATCACAAATCAAGTCAACCATCTCACTTGCCCTAATCCGTCCATCCAGGAAGAATGTCTCTGTACTTCCATGCTACAAGACTGATTCCAGAAAGCCCTGACACAGCAATAGTTGCTATCCTGTCAAATAGTAGCAGCCCTAAGTTCCAGAATTCAAAAGCACGTGTGATTTCTTACCTTCTTAACTGTAGGCACTGGAAGGGCATATTGAAATATCAGGTTGCTGAGACCCTGAGGTCTCTGCCAGTAGCACTTACATTTCTGTGTCTAAGTCTTCTTTCCACAGAAAGCATCCAGTTTTTTTGAGGAAACCTATATATTACACCTCCCCTAATTCCCACCATACAGAAGTTTGTTGCTGTAACTGTAACTATAAGAAATGTCATGTGGGTTTCCATCTGTGGCTGGGAAACTCAGCTTGGGCCACAGAGCACCACAGCCAATTAGCGTCGGGAGAAAGCTACCCTCCCAGGAGTGTGGAAAAGCTGTGAGTGGGGTTAAGAAAAGCACCACTGCTCACTGGGAACGTCCGGAACCGTGGGACACAAGGACTGAGGTAGTTGGGCATAGGAACCTTCTGGTTTCCATCTCTGGTGGGAGCCTCTGCCCAGGCCACCAAGGTCCCATAGCCAAGCAGCACCAGGAGAAAGTTACTCTCCCAGGAGCATGGAAAAGCCATGAGTGGGGACAAGACAAGCACCACCGCTCATCAGGAGCTGCCCATAACCCGCGGGACCCAGAGACTGAGGGACAGGAAACTTCCGGTTTCCATCTGCGCCTGGGGACCTAAGCTTGGGTCACAGGGCTCCATAGCCAATTAGCGCCAGAAAAAAAGCTACCCTCCCAGGAGTGTGGAAAAATCATGAGTGGGATTAAGACAAGCACCACTGCTCACGGGGACCCGCCCAGAACAGAGGGACACAGGGACTGAGGTAATCGGGTATAGGAACCTTCCAGTTTCCATCTCTGGTGGGAGACCTGTGCCTGGGCCACCAGGGTTCCATACCCAACTAACTCTGGAAGAAAGTTACCCTCTCAGGAGCATGGAAAAGCCATGAGTGGGGATAAGACAAGTACCACTGCTCACCGGGACCAGGGGACCTCAGCCTGGTCCACAGGGCTCCAGGAGAGAGCTGGTATCTCAGGAGTGCTGACACAACTTTGAGCATAGGCAAAACCACCACTTCTGTTCAAACTCACTGGATCAAGAGGGACGATTGCAAAGGCATCAGGACACAGGAACCAAGGGACAGCTGGGGACAAGATCCTTCTGGTTTCTGTCTGTACCCCAGAGCTGACCCTGTGCCATAGCTCTCCAAACCCAAATACCTCTCAGAGAGAGCTGGTCTTCAAGGAATATTGATATAGACGCCTGCAGGAGGGACAAGCGATAGCCAGACAGAGTAAGATCAGCTAACATCAGAGTTAACAAGATGGAAAAAGGCAAGGGTAAGAACATAAGGAACAGAAACGAAGGCTACTTGGCAACATCAGAACCCAGCTCTCCCACCACAGCAAGCCCTGTATATCCCAACACACCAGAAAGGCAAGACTCAGATTTAAAATCAGTTCTCATGATGATGATAGAAGACTTTAAGAAAGAAATTAACACCCTTAAAGAAATACAAGAGAACAGAGATAAACAACTAGAAGCCCTTGAAAAGAAAACACAGAAATCCATTAAAGAATTACAGGAAAACACAAGCAAACAGACAAAGGAAATGCACAAAACTATCCAGGAGCTAAAAATAGAAATAGAAACAATAAAGAAATCACAAAAAGAGACAACCCTGGAATTAGAAAAAGTAGGAAAGAGATCAGGAATCATAGATGCAAGCATAACCAACAGAATACAAGAGATAGAAGAGAGAATCTCAGGAGCAGAAGATATCATAGACAACATTGATACAACAATAAAAGAACATACAAAATGCAAAAAGCTCCTAACCCAAAACCTCCAGGAAATCCTGGACACAATGAGAAGACCGAACCTAAGAATAATAGGTATCGAAGAGAGTGAAGATTCCCAACTTAAAGGACCAGTAAATATCTTCAACAAAATTATAGAAGAAAACTTCCCTAACTTAAAGAAAGACATGAACATAAATATACAAGAAGATTACAGAACTCCAAAAAGATTGGACCAGAAAAGAAATTTGTCCTGTCACATTATAGTGAAAACACCAAATACACAAAACAAGGAAGGAATATTAAAAGCAGTAAGGGAAAAAGGCCAAGTAACATATAAAGGCAGAACTATCAGAATTACACCTGACTTCTCACCAGAGACTATGAAAGCTAGAAGATCCTGGGCAGATGTCATACAGACCCTAAGAGAACACAACTGCCAGCCCAGGCTGCAATACCCAGCAAAACTCTCAATTAACATAGATGGTCAAACTGTAAGACCTGGCCCTTTTATGAGGAAGGCAAAAATCCCACCCAACGACATTCTTTCTCCTAAGAAACGGGTGACTTTGACCTGGTCTCAGGACCAGAGGCAAAACGTTTCAGGAATCAGAAATGTTTGTGCAACTAACCTGTGAATAGCTTAGGACAATCCTTACTTCCCCATAATGCAAATTCTTTCCATTCCCCACCCCTTGCTTTGTGAATTTTCTTTGTTTCCCTGAGTTGTGATTCCTTCCTTGCCTTGGAGTTGTTTCTTCCTTTAAATACCC
>CM052718.1:63017583-63063009 GCA_028551405.1 Uromys caudimaculatus
GAAATTCGCA
Source organism: Uromys caudimaculatus (assembly GCA_028551405.1). Classification (NCBI taxonomy): domain Eukaryota; kingdom Metazoa; phylum Chordata; class Mammalia; order Rodentia; family Muridae; genus Uromys; species Uromys caudimaculatus. The sequence goes on from CM052718.1 coordinate 63,017,594, forward strand.
GGGCTGAGAAGCACCTAAAGAAATGTTCAACATTCTTAGTCATCAGGGAAATGCAAATCAAAACAACCCTGAGATCCCACCTCACACCAGTCAGAATGGCTAAGGTCAAAAACTCAGGTGACAGCAGATGCTGGCACAGATGTGGAGAAACAGGAACACTCCTCTATTGTTAGTGGTATTGCAAGTTGGTACAACCACTCTGGAAATCAGTTTGGCGGACCCTCAGAAAAATGGACATAATATTACCTGGGGACCCAGCTATACCACTCCTGGGCATATACCCAGAAGATGCTCCAACATGTAATAAAGACACATGCTCCACTATGTTCATAGCAGCCATATTTATAATAGCCAGAAGCTGGAAACAACCCAGAAGTCCCTCAGCAGAGGAATGGTTACAGAAAATGTGGTATATTTACACAATGAAGTACTACTCAGCTTTTAAAAACAATGACTTAATGAAATTTGCAGGCAAATGGATGGAACTTTAAAATATCATCCTGAGTGATGTAACTCAGTCACAAAAGAAGGAACATGGTATATACTCACTGATAAGTGTATATTAGCCCAAAAGTTCGGAATACCCAAGTTTCACTTTACAGTAACTGCTGGACTGAGAGTGAGGTCCCAGATGGAGGAGTTGGAAAAGGGGATGAAGGAGCTGAGGGAGTTTGTAGTCCCATGGAGGGAGCAACAGTGTCAACTGGCCCGACACCCCCCTCCCCTGTCCTCCTGGAGGCTGGACCACCAACTAAAGAATACATATCGAGGGACCCATGGTTCAGACCACATATGTGGCAGAGGAGGGCCTTGTTGACGATCTGGGGTAGGAGATGCCCTTGGGCCTGAGGGTGTTAGAGGCCCCAGTAAAGGGGAATGTCAAGGTTGGGAGTGTGTGGGAAGGTGGGTGGGAGGTGGAATACCCTCATAGAGGTGGGTTAGGGGGAGGGGATAGTGGGTTTCCAAAGAGGAGACCTAGCAAGGGGGAAACATTGGAAATGTAAATAAAGTATCAAAAAATAAAAAAATAAAAACACCAAAGAAAACAAAGAAACTTCATGTGACTTAAGGGGTCTGACAAGGACTTCAATCTATCTCCTGGCATCTGCAGTAGGAGTTGATCAGTTGTATAATAGCAGAGTCTCTTCCCTCCAGAGCTAAGAAGATAGATTATATAATCAGAGCTGTTTTATCAAAGCAAATTTCTCATGCAAGTGATTCTTTCTACCTAGAGTCTTGGGACTCTCTGACAGAATAAATAATTACTGTACATGTTTTGTTAGCTATGCCTCATTAGAAGTGGATATTTAGAAATGACATTCTGAAGGCTCTGTGTCTATTGATGCTTCTTTTAAGCATGGTGAACTTTCCAGATTGGTTTTTCTAAAAAAAAAAAAAAAAAAAAAAAAAGCAACTTGCATTGTAGGAGCCAGGGCAAGGTGTATAGGAAAAACATCAGAATATGCAGTTCAAAATTCTGGAAAATTTTTGACCAGTGTTTCTTTGCAGAGTATAAGCTTAATCAGAATTCTCTGAAGAATGCAGTTAGCTTAAGTACTGTAAGTCCTGACCTCAGATTTCCACCTTATTTTTGTACCTTTTGTGTCCCCCTTGTCTCTTCCACTCTTCCGGGAAAATGTGATAGTTGGAGATACGGCAACACAACCAATGGATTTTATTGGATAATGGCTTTGTGTTGGCAAGTCACTCTATTATCTCCAAGTTCTTATAAGGGGCACTCTTTCAGTTGGAGGACCAGTGACCTTCTATACAACTAGAGGGTACAGAATCATCGCCAGCCTCTCCACCCCTCCCCACCCTTACCCTGAAAGACACACACAATACTAGAATTGGTATATAGTAGTCACTCAATACACAAATTAAATAGAATTGGATGTCCACAGTTTGTATCATTGACTTCTTCGAAATGTAACTGTTTTACAACCATAAGAATGACCTGTCAGGCCTTTCATGCATACTCTTTATCTGCAGTCCATGCTTCAGGGCATAGTTTCCAGACTAGCATCATGGGCAGAATGAGTTAGTATATCTCCTTGTAGGGTCTCTCTTCCCTAGACTGGAACTCTGTGTGCTGCAAAGCTAGAAGCCTGATAGTCTAATGCTTCTAAGTCCAGGAAGAGAAAATACAGAGAGGTGGGTGCAGTGAGGATGGAAGAGTCCCTGGAGTATGGCTAAGAGAACGAGAGTCCCTGGAGTATGGCTAAGAGAATGAGAACCTCACCATAAGGACCTCTCCAGTTCATACAAAGGGGCTACAATTACTCAGAAGGAAGCAGTGGATGAAGAATGAACTATAGCTAACACCCCTAGGAACTTGGCAAGATTTGGAGAAGGATTCACTTCTCAGCATCTACCAGGGAAGCATCCTACTTGACTTCTAAAGAATGAAGAGGAGAGGTTCCCTTTCTGAAGGATTGGGTACTGTGGCCAAGAACAAGAAACTCCAGAAGTTGTTCTTAGTTGATTGTTTGATCCAAACCACCAGCGTGAAAGAGAAAATGAGGAAACTGTGAGGCTCTCAGAGATCAGCATCCACTGTATTAGCCTTTGATTTACACTTCTCCCACTTGAAAAGCGAAGGCACTAAGTTTATGGATGTATTTACTAGGTCAAAAAAAGCTCCTGTGATCTAAGTAATGACTGGTAACAGATTAGGCTAAAACATTAGTATAACCTGCACATAAGCTGTCCTCTCATCCCACAGCCCAGAACTGCTTCCTCGTGAGATGTAGAAATTAAGAAGAGCCCAGTTTCCAGAGTTCTTCCTTGCTTCTCTAATGATCTTATATCCCTTATGTCTTGAATAGGAAGGATCTCCTGAAATGGGAGGTCAGATGGACTACTGACATGATTTTATCCTGCTTCTGTGTTCCTGTTACTCCAAGAGAGATGACAGGAGCACCATGATACAGGACTTGAGACACTCCATTCTTTTCCAGATTTTGGTTTGAGGACTTTAATTTTAACCCCATTTAGTATCAAGCATACTTTTGAATAACAATCTACATTTAAAGTATTAAAACCTACATCTGTAGGGTTACTTTTGTAGTTGAATTCTAATATTTTACCCAGTTTTAATTGCCTAGACCATGTTGGCCTCAAGAAAGGAGTATAAGGAAGGAAGATAGTGAGAGATAAGTGACTCTGAAGACCATTTGAAAAACTCACATAGAAATCTACTGTGTTGTTTTGAATGAGAATGGCTCCCACAGGCTCATAGATTTCAATAGTTGGTCACCAAGGAGTGGTACTATTTAAAAGGATTAGGGAATATGGCCTTGTTGGAGGAAGTATGTCCCAGAGGTGACCTTTGAGCCCAGAGTCTTCTCTTCTGACTGCCTACAGATCTTGATGTATAACTCTCAGGTCCTTCTCCAACACTATATCTTCCTGCATGCTGTCATGCTCCCTGCTATGATGACAATGACTGTTATGACTATATTATAATGACTATCATTTGGAACTCTAAGCAATCCCCAATTAAATCCTTTCCTTTATAAGAATTGCTGTGTTCATGGTGTCTTTTCACAGCAATAGGACACTGACAAAAAAACCTACTATTGAAGATGCTTCCTAATTATACATACACATATAAAAATAATTTAAATGGAGCTATTTTATAGCAGCACAACAATGCACATACTAGACACCATAGCTAACAAATAAAAAGCTCAGTGCCAGGAGTGGGTTACTCCTTTTAGTGTAGTTGACCAGTGAAGTCCTATAGACTACCCCTGCCCTTTCCAAGGTATTATCAATACTTTTGGCTGAAGTAAAAATTTCTGGTTTCTTTGGAGACTCGGTTGTGTCATATGATGTTTTTCTGGAAACTGTCCAATGAGAGGATGTTTTATTGAAACAGACATGTGAGAAGATATTTTGCTGAAAACAGACATGTGGTGCTTTGCTGGAGCAGACACTTGAGAGGACACATGATGTTTGGAAAGGGTATAAGTATAACCCAACAGACAGTGGATGACACTCTGGCATTGGTTCCCCTTGCCACTCTTTGCTGGTTTTCATTGGGCTTTGCTGACCCTGGTCTTCACTGACAATGCTCTGGCATTTTTTGCTGATCATTACTTGTCATGACTTTGTAAAAAGAAATGCACAAAAGAATTTCTTATGATATTCCAGCAGCTTCTTGACACTTCTGCTGACTCCAGCTGATTAACAGAGCTTCATGTTTCTTCTGGATCAAACTGTCTTGCTACTGCTGCCAATTTGTGTGAACTGAACTGGTGATATCCTGACAAGGAAGATTGGAATCATCTCAGAGAACTATTTCTAAACAAGTCCACATCCCCCATTGCCCTATCAATCACCTTTCCTTTCTACTACTTCTGGTGGGTGGTAGGCTAAAAGAGAGAATAAAGTGTTTAAGAACCCTTATTAAAGTAGGTTTTGAAAAATCTAAGCCTACATTTGATTATCTTCTAGAACAGTGGTTCTCAACCCATGGGTTGCAAATCCTTCAAACTGGTAGAAGACATGTCTTGACTATTTGCCACCGTGATGAGAGGAACTAATTAACTTCTATAACAAAGAGAGAAGTAGAGCTGTCCTTTCTTGAATATCTATTTTGTGACCTATAGGCTCTGAACTAAATATTCTCCTATTATCTCATTTAACCTTCTCCCAAAGCATCACCTTGTATGAATAAACAAAAGCTCTAATGCAGCAGTTCAACCCCATTGAGGGCTGAACAACTCTTTCACAGGGGTCACCTAAGACAGATATTTACATTGTATTCCATAAAAGTAGCAAAATTACAGTTAAAAGATAGCAACAAGCCGGGCAGTGATGACACTTGCCTTTAATCCCAGCACTTGGGAGGCAGAGGCAGGTGGATTTCTGAGTTCGAGGCCAGCCTGGCCTACAGAGTGAGTTCCAGGACAGCCAGGGCTACACAGAGAAACCCTGTCTCGAAAACACCAAAAAAAAAAAAAAAGCAACAAAAATAATGTTATGGTTGGGGGATCAACACAACATGATGAACTGTAGTAGAGAGTCACAGCATTAGGAAGGCTGAGAACCAGTGCTCTAGAGTTTAACACAGCAAGGCAGTTATACATATAAACTCACAGTGGTTGTCACATTATATACAAGACCTCTGTAAACTCAAGCCAGTAAAATCTCAGCAACGAAAAGGAAGGTAGGCACAAGATCCCATCCTTCGCTGAGAAGCTATTAAAATTGGCAATTACTGGCTGCTAAAAACTTGACAGGTTCTAGAAGGAGAGTCGGTTTTCCTTAAGGGTATGGTCCCTGGTATATAAACCACATTCTAGTAGAAGGCCACACATCTAGTGATATGTGGGCAACACAAATTGGATTGATGGATATTTTTTATAAAAGACACAAAAAGTTAGGTGTGTCGAGATGGGAGGGATATATGGAAGAAGTTGAGGGAGGAAGGTGAATTTGATCAAAATATATTGTGCAAAATTCTCAAAGTTAATTCAAATGAGGGAAAATGCAAAAATAAAATATACAGTCTGGGGTGTAGCTCAGTTTTAGGGTACTTGTCTCACTTGCACAATCCCTGGGTTTAATCTCTCAAAACATTAAAAATAAAATAAAATAAAATGACAAACTAAAATAAAAATGAAGAAAAGAGAAAAATCAATACTCAATGCTAATTAACAAGGTCACTAGCTTTATACTCAACCAAATTATTTTAACAGATAAACTACCTTTACCTCCCATTTGGGCATGTATCATTCCTACATCATATCAAGTAAAATTTAATTTATCAACAGTCTTCATATATAAAAACATAAGTATATAGACAGGCATATGGTTGTAAATATATTTATTCACATAACTATATATCATATATTGTTTTGTTATGAAAATCTAAAGGATCTTCCATTTTCATAAATTTTTGAATTTAAATACAGATGCTTCAGTGTTTCTTAGAAGGGTGAACAAAATACACACAGGGGGAAATATTGAGACAAGGTGTGCAGCAGAGACTCAAGGAAAGGCCATCAAGAGACTGCCCCACCTAGGGATACATCCCATATATAGCCACCAAACCTGAACTTTCTTGTGGATGCTGGGAAGTGCTTGCTGATGGAAGCAGGATAAACTGTCTCCTGAGAGGCTTAGGCAGAGCCTGACAAATACAGAGGTGGATGCTCACAGCCAACCGTTGGACTGAGCATGAGGTCCCAAATGGAGAAGTTGGAGAAGGGACTAAAGGAGCTGAGGGAGCTTGCAGCCCCATGGAGGGAACAACAGTGTCAATTGGCCAGACCCCTCAGAGCTCCCGGAGACTGGACCACCAACCAAAGAATACACATGGAGGGACCCATGGTGCTGGCTGCATATGTGGCAGAGGAGGGCCTTGTTGGCCACCAGTGGGAGGAGAGGCCCTTGGGCCTGAGGTTGTTAGATGCCTGAGTGTAGGGGAATGCTAGGGAGGGGAGACAGGAGCGGGTGGGTGGGGGAGCATCCTCATAGAGGCAGAGGAAGGAGGACTGGCATAGGGGGTTTCCAAAGGGGAAAACATTTGGAATGTATATAAGGTAAATATCCAAAAGTAAAAATCAAAAAAAAAAAAAAACCTTTTATTTTTATTGTTGTGTTTATAAAAATATATAGAGAGGTATATGTTATATGGGGTTATGGGGAGGTAGGTGTGGGGGAAGGGTGTGCCTCAGTAGGCCCGAGCCCAGGCATCCCTTCCCCCTGAGGAACCAGCCACACACAAAGGTATAGTATAGAAATAGAGTTTATTTAGGGCATGGGAAGGGGAGTTAAGAGAGTAGTAGAGGCAGAGAAAGGCAGAGAGAGAGAGAGTAGAGAAGTAGAGGAGTGGAAGCCGGCCATGACCATGTGGAGAGAGGGGGGAAGGGAATGGGGCGAGGTAAGAGAAATAGGAGAGAGGCAAGAGAAAGAGGTAAGAGAGAGAGGAGGGGGCAAGCAGCCCCTTTTATAGTGGACCAGGACCACCTGACTGTTGCCAGGTAACTGTGGGGAGGAGGATACCTGTCTGTTGCCAGGTAACTGTGGGGTGGAGTTTAGACAGAATGCCAACATTAATGATCACGCTTAACTATATTTATAAGTAACTTTGTGAGACCTCTACATATCCATTGCTAGATGATGCAATGTTACTTTTAAAAGAACACATAATTACTCATTTATTTTGGCTTTGAAGATTTCTTTATGTTTTAATAGCTAATAAATATTTGCATAATTTGTGAAAATCTTGTGGACCCTAGATAAGTAATTGACAAGTTGCTCTGCACTTCTCCCCTCTCTACAGGAGCATTGTAACCAGGTCCAGCCCCTTTTCTAGTGGATCTCAAAGAGGCCCTGGTCTTGTAAGCTGACTGCTCTGCAGCATTGCTGCTGGGTTCCAGGTGCTGTCTCACTGTTATCCACATGACCGCAGCTCTGAAATTTTCCTCCTTTTCTCAGAGGTTAAGGCTCTTGCTATGGAATGTTTACATCAAATTCCCTGAGCAACTGGTTTTTCTGTCTGCTATTTTGTGCCCTGCTCCCAAACAGGAGTAAACTTGCCAGCATCCTGCAGCTGACTCTGCATCTCAGGATCATCGGAAGCCAGTGTGGCGTTCCAGAGGGACCCATTTAGACAGGCTCTTATTTAGATAAAACTTCACCTTCTTCAGAGGATCTTTATGAAAAATAAACTGATGTTCTGACTCAGAAAGATAGTCTGTCCTCAGTATATTTTCTCTACTAAGAACAGCACACTTTCATCTTCATGGATACATATTTGTACCAAAAAGATTTTCTGAAGGAAATTCCATTAAGACAATTTAATTCCTGAACAATTCTTTTAAGTAGTTCTGTTAAACCTTTTCCAGTTTTCCCTATCTCTATTCATATTGTATTTCACAGAATTTATTTTTACTGAAGTCTAGTTTCTCCATGGATGTGTTATATAAACTTTAGTTTATCAATCTTCTTGGTTTTTTTTTTGTTTTTTTTTTTTAGATCCTGAATGGTTGTAACGTTTCCCATAACTTTTATAGACAATTATTTCTATAAATTTTAATGATTCTGAGTCATAGTCACATATCAGAATTTTACACAGTACAAATTTTAACTTCATTTCTACAAGTGATGTTCACCATAACTTCATAAAACTTTATTAATTCTATGAAATTGTGCATCTTTCAAAATATAGCCACGTGTTTATACCTTCAGATATCCCAAGGCCCTGGCCAGTTTCAAAGGAATACCTTGTATATGAAGAACCCTGAGGATGTGAGCCTTAGAATCAGACTATCTAGGTTAAGCTGGGAAAATAATCTTTATTGTTTCTTATGTATTAAACGGAGTCACTATTAGTCCCTAAACCATAAAGTTAATGTAACAATTAAAAGTATCACATATCCAAAGTGCTTCACATTCATGACACATAAGCCATCTAAGAATTGATAGCTCTTGTTATTGCTCGAACCACTTTTAAGACAATATGTAAGAAAATATCTGAAGCCCCATGACTTAAACTATCAGCAATTTATGTCTCAACACTACTGCATTCTATGGACACACACACACACACACACACACATGTATATATACATATTCCACCTTGTATTTATCCATTCATCTTTCAACAGATGGATTCCCCCCCCCCCCCCCGTTGGCTACTGTGAACAATGATTAACCATGAGGTACAGACCAGAAGGCTAGTTGAGTACAAGCAGGAGTGAAGTACCGATACATAATACAGTGTGGATCAACACTGAAAGCATCATGCTAAGTGAAAGAAGCCAGTTACTGAAGCCTATCTCAATAGAAACAAAAGGCAGATTGGGCTAGGTGGGGGAAGAGATGAAAGTGACTAGTTATTGAAATAGCTGCTTTCGAAGAGATGGAAATGCCCTAAAACTAGTGAGGTGATGGTCACACAACATTGTAAATGTACTTTTAAATGCCATCAAATTGTATTCCCTAAAAGACCCAATCTTATGTGAATTTCACTTCAATTTTAAAAATCACAACCAAAACAAATCATTATTTCTGTACAATTAGAAGGCTTCCTTCTTGCAGGAGGGCTGCTCTTCCACCCATTTCCTCATTCTCCAGAGGCAAGTCCTAGCTTTATAAACCCCAGTGCCACTAACCAAGCTTCTGTTTGGTAGTAAGCTAGTGACCAAGAACAAATCACATTTTCAGTCCTGGAGTCGGCATGCATGAAAGCTGTACTAGTGTACTGACATCAGGAGCATAACTCAGTGGGGGCCATTCCTGTGACAGCCTTAGCCAGGCCCTGTTCTGATCATCTACTTCAAGCCAGGCATGGGTCTGAAATGATTTGCTTCTGACTAATAGGACCTTCAGACTGTAGCTTTAGAATACAGAGTTACAAGGCTTAAACAAATCCTGTCTCCTCAGAATGGAATGACTGAACTTCCTTCAGCAGTCCTCTTTTTTCAGACTTCTCCCTTATTCAGTTTCACTGGTTTTGATCAGAGCCCATCTTGTTCTCAACCCTGATCACAATTTAATATGAAACAGATGAGTGGGCAGCAGGACAGATTCAATAAAACAATCTTCACAGAATCCAACTCTGAGGGCTGTGGACACACCACTCTGACATTCCTGGGGAGTTAATCCTATCAACAATGGCCAGGGTCAGCTCTACTGTGAAAGAATACCCCCATCCAGGCAGCCTGGCAAGCAGAGTATCCCAAGTGTGCTTAAAGAGAACAAGATTGGTTTCCAGGAGACAAGCAACCACAATAGCTGACTAAAATCATACAAGATTAGCACTGTCATGATTCCCATGCTAAAATGAAAAATATACTGGAACACTACCCTGCCAAAAAGCCCTTGCTAGAATGAAGGACCCATTGCCTTCAGCTATTAGTTTCTTCAGACCTCACCCAAAGGCTGTCTGGGAAGCCTATACACTTGCCCATAACAGCCATGGTGGAGATACCGCTGTAGGGAATATATGGTCCACAGCTCCATGAGCATTGCTGGTTATCCACTCCTTTTGTCCTAACTTTCTGCTTCCCCTCTATCTCACACCCAACTATCTATAATAAATATTCCAGAGGCCAATACCATCTCCTGTCTGCTTCCAGAAATCCTACATGCTAGAGAGAATCTAAACCTCCTCAATATCCAGCAGAGAAAACAGATGCCTATGGATTTAAAGCGAGATGTATTGAACCCCAATTGGCTCTTTGATTCACCAACCTGTAAATATTCTTTCTTGGAACTCAGGGCTGTGTAAGGAGCGGTTAGGATATTCGCCATCACCAGATGGCGCTATTACTCTGAGGAAACTTGTGGATATCGCGGGGTGGCTCGCCCGAAGCGCCTGCGCATTAAGGGTGTACGTGACTAATCACCGCCCACTCCCGGGGCGTGCCAATCAGTGGAGGACACGTTGCCTCAGGGCTATATAAGCAGCGCCATTCTGGGGCCCCGGGTTCTTCCTCCATCAACGGCTGAATAAAGCTGAACTGCAGACGAAGCCTGCGTGTCATGTGTCTTCTTGCTGGCGAGAGGTGCGCGGGACAGGGCTGCAGTTCATCACCTCTGCAGACAAACTACAGTTTGGAGTCAGGCAGCATGATGGGATAAGAATCTGCATGAATCAAAAGGATGCAAAAAAGAAGTGGCTTAAGCATCTGTGATACTTATTTCTCTTTCACAGAAATACCTAGCAGACTCTAGCCCAGAGCTGACATGGGGAATCCACAGAACCTTCAGGAGCTTGGGCTTCCTTCCAGCCCCCAGTTTTTCCATGGTTAGGCTGCAGCTGACATTCAAATAACAAGCAGCAGATGAGGGAAGCATGGGAGAAAGGGAGTAAAGTGGTTACACTGCCTTTTCTTAAAGGAAAGTTCCTGGAGACTTCTACCAACATCTCTACTGTTAGCCCAGGAAACAAAATGTCATTGTATTGTAATCTGAAAATAAAATTATAGAATTACACCTTCCTTTTGGATGGCCATCTTCCCTGGCTAGACTTTAGCTGAGGAATAACCATGGAAGAAGAGTGGAAGAAATTCTGAGAGATACCCAGTTGGTCTCAACTCAAATGCTCAGCTCTCATACATTCCAGTATCCAGTTAGTGAATAAAGGAATCATTGTATCTCCTCATGTAAAGGGTGTGAGGAAGACACTGCTCCTCTCCCAAAGAGTCAGAGAGAAAACAGATGCCTATGAATTTAAAATAAGATGTATTGAACCCCAATTTGCTCTTTGATCCACCAACCTGTGAATGTTCTTTCTTGTATTATCAGCTATACTAACCTCATTTTTTTTTAATGGTCATAGATGTGCATGATTGTATATGAGTCACTAAGGTGACAGAATATCCTCCTGCTACTTAATATTGATAAATGTTCTATAAAATATGACCTAACTCAAGGTAGTTTGTAACTTTCTGTAATGTGTTTGAAGACATTTAGTGGAATCTGTTTCTTGCTCTTGGTTGTACTGTTGAGAATGGGGAGAGCTGTGGTATTCTGGAAATAGAGAGAAGCTTGGTGATCTACAGGGACAGGAGTGGAGGGGTGGGAGAAACAGAGATGAGACAGGAAGTTGCCACTGCAGTGTTCCCCATGGTCCCCAGGGCCAAGCATAAACACTCACAAAGGGCTTGAATGAGTTATTTTACTCAAAACTGCTGAAAGTCTGGAGTTTTGAATGTGGGCTGACATGAGTAGCAGTGAGATTAGCAGCTAGAATTGCCAAGCCCTCCAGAGTGTAAGCCCTATTTCTGAAGGCAGATTTGGATTTTCACAAACCAGGACCTAAAGGTCTGAGTTCAAGAGACTTCTTTAAAACCACACAGTAGTTGGTGGAATATAAAACATCCAAAGTCTTTAACTAGGCTAGAAGTTTGTCATCAGATTAAGGATCAGAAAACTAGGGAGTCAATTCAGTCAGTAAAATAATTGTGAAAGCATGGGGACTTGAGTCCAGATACCTGGAACCCATGTAAAATAGCACATATCTGTGATCTCCTGCTTAGGAGTCAGGACAGGTGGATCCCTGGAGCTCAGTGAACAGCCGCCCTAAACTAATCACTTGGATTCAGATTCAGTGGGAAATTCTGTACCTTGAAATAAGGTGAGAAAGTTACAGAACAAGATACTCCACATCAACCTTTGGCCTTCTCCTGTAGCCACATAGGCAAGTTCACTCTCCTTCATATACACACCAGGAAAATGGGCCTCAGAGTGGTCAAACAACTTGCCCAGGATTCTGTAGCCAAGGTTCAAACCTTTGTGTGTCTTGCTACAATGCAAGTAGACTAATTAATGCAATCACTCTGTCCTATTCCTTTGTTCCTACTGACTTCTACCCTACACTGGTCCCTTACCTGGTCAAGGTGATTGGAGGCATGGAGTGGACAGTTGTAAAAGACCTATACTGGGATGATAGACAACTCCCTATCGTAGCTCCTGCAAATTCATAGGTCACTATGATTTATAGTGGGCCTCTCACCCTTCCCGTAAAAGCAGACAGATGGAAACCCTTCCAGAAGAGGGGCATTCAGGTAACAGTAGCACCTTCTAAAGGTATAGAGGGCAGAGGCCCCACTCTGATCCACAAGAGCCCTGGGGCAGTGAAGTTAAAGTAAGGACTATGGAAGAGAGGGGCCCACAAACAGAAGGCAGAGAGAAACCAAGCTCTGCCAAGACCACATTCTGCAACAGCAGACTCCCTCTCCCACCTTCACCTACTAGCACTGCCCTAGGCAGCCACAGAGCAAGGAGTTGCAAACATGTCCATGAGGAAGTCCCCATTCTTGTGCTTAAAAAGGAGTGAAGCATTGGGAGTTATTTTTTGGTGGGGAATCTTCCATGTGAAGCACTTTTGGTTCATTTTTTCATTGATTGTTAAATATCCAGGAATGAGCATCTCCACTGGCTAGCCACTCCCCAGTTTACATCCTTCACTAAGTATCTGAAGCAACTTCCCTGGCTGTTTAAATGGTTTTCTTTTTGTTTGAGACGTCCCCTCCTTCACTTTCTTCCAGCTTTATGGAAATGAGAATGACGCTCAAGTGGACAGACCCCTTCCTGTAAGTTGGGCTGGAGCCTGGGTACTTTATTATTTTCAAGTGTGGATGTAGTCTTATGGAGGAATGCTGCACAGGAAACAGAACGAACTCTGCCCTGCCTGAACCACAGGCAAAGTGGGTTCCCCCTTCTTCTGAAGGAGCTTTCCAGGAAGTTGGTTCTCCAATATACTCTAGCTTCTGCTTCTCAGAATAAGGAGCAAAGTAATGTCTGTTGAAGCTCCGGGCTTCCTCACAGCCAGCACTCTCCCTCTGCAATCTTTCCATGGCACAGTCTCCTGCAGCTGACTCTGCACAGAGCTTTGCTTGGCCACAGATAAGCTCAAAGGTCTGAGACAGCTTGCCCTGGCCCCAGGGCCCTGCCTTGGGACAGGAAAGGCTCTCCTTTTAGAATAGTACATATCTTCTTCCACACTTAACCTCATCCTAGGATCAAAGTCCTCTTTCTTCCATTTTCTCTCTCTCTGGCCTCAGTATTTCTTCCTGTGTTTGGGGAAGAAACATCTTCTTTACTTGGCGCAAGGTCACCTCTTGAACTCTCAGCTGCCCAATCCAAATCACCCTGCCTGTGCTATGTCCTACTACTGGAACTGTCCTTCCTGGCCTAGATTTAAAAGAAAAAGAAAAGGAAAAAGAAAGGACCTTCCCTTCAAAGCTCCACATTTGGAACAATTTGTCTAAAATTCTCATTATTTTTAAGATTTTTGTTTTTAATTATGTATATTGAGGTGGGGGGACAGCATGTGCACATGAGAGTGCCAGTGCCTACAGATACCAGGAGAAGGTGTCAGATCCCATGGAGCTAGAGTTACAGGCAGTTGTCAGCAACCTAACATGGGTGCATTCAGGTACCCTACTAGAGCAACAAAAGCCCTTAACCACTGAGCAATCTCTCTACACCTTAAAATTCTGTTAATTCTCTTGTATCTTCCTTCATCACAACTATGTCCAGAGGGAAGCAGGTCCAACCCACCAAGAACACATTTTTTCTCAGACCTATGTTCTATTTTTAAATTTTTGTTATTAAGAATTCCACACATGGGCTGGTGGACAGGAGCATGGAGGTCAAAATGTAGGTAGCAGAGGCCCCCTACCTTCAGGTGGCCGATCCACTGGGATCAGCTACTGGAGGATTTAACTGAGAATGGCTTACAAATTAGGAAGCTAGTTGCTGGGCCCAGCCATTGTGTTACCTGTTAATTCTGAACTAAATTTGTGTGATGTTTTCCTTCATACTGCAAGTCAATTGGGTTCCACAGAGAAAGGTATGGCGGCAAAGTGTGGGTTTGTGAAAAGTGCACTCCAAAAGGCCATGGGAATTTGGATGAGTGGAGCTGGTGTGGCAGCGACCTGCCATGGGAAATTAGTGAGTTGGGTGGAGAGATTTCAAAGCTCCAGGTCAGAGAGTCTATTGAGATAAGAACAGGCCAGCATGCCCGCTGGTGCCTGGCAAGCCAGAGTGGGTGCTGGGTTTTTTTGTATTTCATGCTACAGATGGCATCCAATGTGGCAGGCAGGCAAGAATCCACTAGAAATTTAAGATTCTTAGCCTATGGTTAGAAATTTAGTTAGAAATTTGAAGGTTTGTTGAGCAGGGCACAGTCCAGTCACATGATGACTCAACCATGGGAACCTTGAAACAAAGAGGGCTATGAAGTCCCCTGCTGTAGAAAGAGACAAGATGGCTGCTCTGAGTCAGAGAGCCAGCAAGTGAAAGCTGCCTACTTCTTGGGGCAGATATTGATTGAACCCCCAAAATTCCACCAGAGAACTCCTATAGCTGATAAACAACTCGAGCAAAGTGGCTGGATATAAAATTAACTCAAACAAATCAGTAGCCTCCCTCTACTCAAAGGATAAACAGTCTGAGAATGAAATTAGGGAAATGACACCCTTCACAATAGTCACAAATAATATAAAATAAATTGTTGTGACTCTAACCAAGCAAGTGAAAATCTGTATGACAAGAACTTCAGGTCTTCAAAGAAAGAAATCAAAGACCTCAGAAGATGGAAAAATCTCCCATGATCATGGATTGGTAGGATTAATATAGTAAAAATGGCCATCTTACAGAAAGCAATCTACAGATTCAATCCCCATCAAACTTCCCACTCAATTCTTCATAGACTTAGAAAGATTAAGTTGCAAATTCATTTGGAGCAACCAAAAACTCAGAATAGCGTAAACTATTCTGAACAATAAAAGAACTTCTGGTGGAATCACCATCCCTGATCTCAAGCTTGTACTGCAGAGCAATAGTGATAAAAACTGCATGGTGTTACTATAAAGACAGGCAAGAGGTCATTGGAATAGAATTGAAGACCCAGAAATGAACCCACACATCTATGGTCACTTGATCTTTGACAAAGGAGCTAAAATCATCCAGTGGATAAAAGACAGCATTTTCAACAAATGGTGCTGATTTAGCTGGTGGTCAGCATGTAGAATGCAAATTGATCCATTCCTAATCTCCCTGCACAAAGCTCAAATACAAGTAGATCAAGGACGTCCGCATAAAACCAGATACTCTGAATCTAATAGAAGAGAAAGTGGGGAAAACTTTCGAACACATGGGCACAGGGGAAATTTTCCTGTACATAACACCAATGGTTTATATTCTAAGATCAACAATAGAAAATGGGACCTCATAAAATAGAAAAGCTTATGTAAGGCTAAGGACACTGTCAATAGGACAAAATGGCAACCAACACATTTGGAAAAGATTGTTACCAATCCTACATCCAATAGAGGGCTAATATCCAATATATACAATGAACTCAAGAAGTTAGACTCCAGAGAACCTAATAACTCTATCAAAAAATGGGGCACAGAGCTAAACAAAGAAGTCTCAACTGAGGAACATCTAATGACCAAGAAGCACCTAAAGAAATGTTCAACATCCTTAGTCATCAGAGAAATGCAAATCAAAACAACCCTGAGATTCCACCTCACACCAGTCAGAATGGCTAAATTCAAAAACTCAGGTGATAGTAGATGTTGGCAAGAATGTGGAGAAAGAGGACACTCCTCCATTGTTGGTGGGATTGCAAGCTGGTACAACCACTCTGAAAATCAGTCTGGAGGTTCCTCAGAAAATTGGACATAATACTACTCAAGGACGCAGCTATAGCACTCCTGGGTGTATACCAAAAAGATACTCCAACATATAACAAGGACACATGATCCACTATGTTCATAGCAGCCTTGTTTATAATAGCCAGAATCTGGAAAGACCCCAGATGTCCTTAAACAGAGGAATGGATATAGAGTACTACTTGGCTATTAAAAACAATTAATTTGTGACATTCTTAGGTAAATGGAAGGAACTAGAAAATATCATCCTGAGTGAGACAACCCAGTCACAAATGAACACACATGGTGTGCATTCACTGATAAGTGGATATTAGCCCAAAAGTTAGGAATACCCAAAATACAGCTCACAGACCACATGAAGCTCAAGAAGAAGGAAGACCAAAGTGTGGATGCTTTAGTCCTTCTTAGAAGGGGGAACAAAATTCTCATGGGAGGAAATATGGAGACAAAGTGTGGTGCAGAGATTGAAGGAAAAACCATCCAGAGACTGCCCCACCTGGGGATCCATCCCATATACAGACACCAAACCCATACACTATAATGGATGCCAAGAAATGCTTGCTGACAAGAGCTCGGTATAGCTGTCTCCTGAGAGGCCCTGCCAGAGCCTGACAAGTACAGAGGCGGATGCTCACAGCCAACCATTGGACTGAGCACAGGGTCCCCAATGGAGGAGTTAGAGAAAGGACTGAAGGAGCTGAAAGGGTTTGCAAACCCATAGGAAGAACAACAATATCAACCAACCAGACCACCCAGAGCTCCCAGGGACCAAACCCCCAACCAAAGAGTACACATAGAGGGACCCATGGCTCCAGTTGCATATGTAGCAGAGGATGGTCTTGTCGGGCATCAATGGGAAGAGAGGCCCTTGGTCCTGTGAAGGCTCGATGCCCCTGTGTAGTGAAATGCCAGGGCTGGGAGGCAGGACTGGGTGGGTGGGTGGGGGAGCACCTTCACAGAAGCAGGGGGAGGGTGAGCGGGATAGAGGGTTTCTGGAAGGGAAACCCAGAAAGAGGATAGCATTTAAAATGTAAATAAATAAAATATCCAATACAGAAATGGAAAGAAAAAATGGAATTCCACACATTCGTGTGGTTTGCTCAACTCATTTCTCATCACCCTACCTCCAACCCTTTCCTTTTTGCCTTACCCCACTCCTCCCAACCCATGTGCGTTGTTTTGTTTAAACTTATTGAGTCCACCTGGTATCGTCTGTGTTTCCATTGGTATATGACTATTTACTGCAAAAACACAAACACAGGTAGCCTCACATGGGGTTACACCAGTGAAAAAAAACTGACTCCCCACCACACACACACCAGCCAATAATAGCCAATAGCTTCTCATGCTGGGGTGGGACTTCATGAGCTTGTCCTCATCTGTGCTGGGTTTCTTGCTGGTTTGATCTTACACAGAGCATGCCACTATGAGTTTACATGCACAACAGCCCTGCCATGTCTGGCAAATACTGACTGCTTCCCTGAGGATGTCCATCACCTTAACATCTTTTCATTCCTCCTCCAAAATGACTCCTGAGCCTTTCAGAGGGGGAGGGTGACACAGATGTCCCATTCTGAGTCATGTCCTCATTGTGTGTGGAGGGAATACTCATCAGCAGCCCATTTCATGATATTATAAATTCAAGGCGATTACTTCCTGCTCTACATCCTGAGGTGAACTCAGCCATATCTCTGAGCCTCAGGTACTTTGCCTGTGTGACTATGGCCAGTCTTACATCCCTCTTTTGACTAGCACTATCCAGTGTTGGAAGATAATCATCTATCTATAAAACCCCTGCATCTACAGTTATGAGATGTAACCTTTGGCACATAATCTGCATACATACTGCAGAGAAGGGAAAGAAGAGCTACAGACATGCAGGAAGAGCCATGAGGAGGGTGAGGTAAAATACAGGAGCCTGGGAAGTGAGTGGTGAAAAACTCCTAAACTCTTAAGTACAGGCAGGCAGCCCTCCATGGGATGTGCAGAGCAGGGCTCCAGAAACCCATACTGGAAACGTGGTTAGGTCAACAGTGAGAATGTCTATACTGAATGTGTATGAGCATTTTCTAGTCATTGTTCCCTAAACAACACTGTATGGCAAATGTTTACATAGCATTCACACTGGAATATGTGGTAAGTAATCTCAGAATGATTAAAAGCACACAGGAAAGTGTGTGCATACAACATGCAAACTCCTCTCTATATTTTATAAGGAACTTCTTCAGCATCCTCCAATTTTGGTGTCCCTATTGTTCAGGAACCAATTTTCCATGAATGGTGAGGAGGACAGTATGTGGGAAATCTCATTTTCAAGTTCTCAGGGACTAGCACATGTCACCTAGCCCGTCTCTGCCTCCTGAAGATGCCCTTGTCATATGTAAATGAGATCCACTGCCTCATTTCATCTATTTTTCAGTATCACATTACCACACAGGAGCCACTTTGTGGATTATCTGTTCCCAAAGGGAACACAAGAATAAAATAACAAGAAAAAGTACAAAAACCTTAGAGAAGAACAATAATTAAATAAGGATTAGATTGTGTGGGTTATGTAAGTGGCAACCAAACTCCTACAACACAAAGACTGTCACACTGGGGGAAAAGGCAGGGTAAAGAGTTGGTAGTACTTGATGCTTGAGACCTTTCCAGACCTTTTATAAATAACAGGGATTTGGTCCTACCCACCCCTACTTCCTTAATAACAAGGACAGCTTCTGTTCAGTGGGAAGCTATTATTTGAGCCAGTCCAGCATCTTTCACCTACCTCTAGTACTAGAATTGTGGTTTATTTTTATTTGGAAAAGATTTCATCCCTTTCTTACTACCAGTCCTTGAAGCTTGGGTGGGGTTGACCCTATGTCTGGCTTTGGGGATGGGCAGTGATCCAGGCCTTAGCTTAGCTCAAGTGCTTATAATGACCTGATGAGACAAAAGAGTCACCCTCAGCTCTCTCTCTCTCTCTCTCTCTCTCTCTCTCTCTCTCTCTCTCTCTCTCTCTCTGTGTGTGTGTGTGTGTGTGTGTGTCTGCTGGCAGAGAAAAAAAGGATTTTCATTTTTTTTATGGAGGTTGCTGAGAGGGTATGAGTTGTGGACTTAACAGCCCCAAATAAGTCACCCTGCCATGAGGAGAAAAGCAGCCACCCTGGGATCAAACCAATCTGGACACACTGTCCTGGACTTTTCAGTTCCCCACATCAATAATTTAATCCTTTTACTACACTAATTTGAGTCTTATTTTTGAATGACTTCCAAGTGACATTTATTATAGGTAAAGAAACCAGATCTTGCCAAAGTACTACACGCTAGATTGTAGTTATCAGAACTGGGCAATGAACTGGGACGTGCTTGATTGTAACTCTTAGCTGTGACACTCTGCAACTTCTCTGTTAAAGTTCTGCCTCCTCACCTGTAGGTACTAAACCTCACTTTGGCAGACATTTAGCAGTCAACCATTCTCCAGGTCTGTGACTCAATCAGGTGAGCAATGCAGATTCCATATTCACTGTTCTTTCCTGCTTCCAACTGAGTGTTTGGGTCACATAAATCAGTACTTTCTAACACAGACGCAGTCTGCTATATAGTGAGCAGGTTCTTCAGTCTTCATCCCCACCTCCCTTTTCTTTGATCAAAAGATCTACAACATTTTACTCAACTACTGGAACAATCAGGAAAAAAGAAATACAGGAGATAACTGTCCAGTAGAACCTTCTATTTATATGCTTATTTCAGACACCATAGTCCTTGCTCAACTAGGCCCGGGGAACATTGTAAATAACCAACAGAAAAGACTGGGACAGAAAAAACCAGAGAGACCAATTAGAATATTTCCTGAGAAGAAAGCCTGTAAATTCCTGGGCCTCAATTCTGTAGTGAAAGATCCTTCCTGCTCCCACCAACACCACCTAAGAAGAAGCTGAGTAACTAAGGTAAGAAATCCAACATCAGAAAGACACATCTCCAAAGGGTCATGTTAGCATGGTTACTGAGCTATAGAGGAGTTCCCTGGCAAAAGGTCTAGTGGGATGAGGGTTCATCATCTATGGATCTGTAATTACAAAAAGGTGATTGCTCATCTGGTTTACCACAGAAGTCATACAAAATGACCAGTAAAGGATATGTCTGTGTTTAATCTGCTCGCAGGACCATTCTAGAAACTGGAGACAGATGGCTGAGAGGATTGATAGTAATGGCCAAACTCAAGTCTCAGATGCAGCTTTCTGGATTATTTAAGTGCCTTTGGTGTATCTGTTCATATAAATGCTCATGTTTACTTCGAGTGGAAGACACCACCATCTCATCTCGGTGCTGCATAGAGCCCAGGGAATCCACCCAAAGGAAAAACATCCATAAAAAGTCAACCTATCTGATAACATCTGCTTTACATCTCTTGCTAAACTATCCAACATTTCTTCTTGGACTAGAAAGCCAATAATTCTGTTTTGAACATCCAAAATAATTTCCTTGTTCAAAAATAGCACTGATTACTGAAAAATACATGCACTTTTCTTTGGAGGAAATAGAAACAGAAAATGCAAGATAAATCCTGCTGATTAAAAAGGGTTCTCAGAACTCTACCCAGTCACCAGCAAAGCAAAGACCTTCACAGGTCCACTGAGTGCCTTCTAACTGGGGACCACTTGATCATATAAACTTTTGTTGGATTTTTGTTTCATGTTTCTATTGAACTGTTCATATGTGTATGTATACACACATATATGTTTTCCATCACTTAGATTATACAGCATGTATATGCCTGTGTCCTGTAGTTCTTTTGACACACCATGGTTCCAAACTGAAGTTATAAAATTAATTCTATACAAGCAAACTGAATTAGTATTGAAAGTTCTCAGTTCTTCCTGGTATTCTGAGAAGTTCACTAGAAGGCTATGGGAACATTTTCCTCCCAAGTGACAGAAAGCAGGACCCTTTGCTTTCTTCCCTGAATTCTGTTTTGAACACCATTTTTGAGGCTATGCTGCCTGGAATGGAACAGGCATCTTGAGGCAAGAAACAAGTTTGATGATAGCAAGTCCTTTCCAAGTCCATGGGAAAGAAAATAGAAGTATACTGATGGAAAAAAAAAATATGGGAGCCTGTTAAGTATGTTAAGCTAAGCCTACCTAAGGATTCCTTCTCATGAGAACAGAAGCTGCCCTGGCTTTAGGCTGTGTTCATCAGCATTTCTGTCCCCTGAAACTAAAAGCTTTCTAGCTGATCATATCGCTCTTACTAAAGATAGAAGTAAGTGTGCCTACCTTCTAAGAAGGACAGTCTGGCATGACTAAGAGAACAGAGGTTTGAGAGCCAAATACTTTAATCAGACAGAATTCTGTATGAGAAACTGAGGATGTTTGTTATATTTTCAGAGCTTCAGTATCAACTGAAAAATGGGGGGAGGGGTGAACTAGCACCCACATCAGGAAGCTCACAAATGCCTGGAACTCCAGCACCCAGGGATCAGATGTTCTCTCCTAGATTCCATGGATATCCACATATTCATACACAGACAGACAGACAGATTTCTCTCTCTCTCTCTCTCTCTCTCTCTCTCTCTCTCTCTCTCTCTCTCACACACACACACACACACACACACACACACACATACACACAATTTATTTTTAAAATGTAGGGAACAATGAAATTTTTATAAGCTTGAGGTTGTTAAAACTATAAATAACTATAACTGTACATATGTCACTTAGGCATACAATTGGTACTCAATAAATGTCCACTCTTTGCTTCCTTTCCCACTGATCCCTATGTGGAATGTAAATATCAGTGAAAAGGGAAACTGCCCCTGTGGGGATGTCAAGAAATCATGGGTTTTGCTGAGTTTTTGTTTGTTTCTGCTTTTGTTATTTTTTCTTCATTATCTTTATTTGGGAACAAGAGAACTAACAGCATCTCCACACAGAAGGCTAGAGCTCAAAGAACTGCTTTGATCCAGGCCCATCTGTGTTGTCCCTCATTTAGTAACTGCTACTGCCTTGTGTTTGAGCCTGCTTCCTAGTCCAGCCATTTGATTGATGCCTCTCTATTTAGAGAGGCCTGAACTTCTGGGCTGCTTCAGGCCATGAAATATCTATCTCTTGCAAGCCTCAAACCTTTAGGATGCAGACTCATCTACTTTGGTAAACAACAGGTTCTGGGAGAGTATTCATCATGTCCTGGGAACCTAGGTACAAGCAGCAAGATAGCTTACTCTCCATTCCAAAGCCAACATTCTCATGAACTTCCAGGATACATACCCAGAAATACCTCTTTCACATGCACTTTCCCTCCCCAGTGATGAGGTACTGTGAAGCCACCCTCAGGAGTGGCTTCTACATCAACAGCCAATGCCATCTGTCCCCTCTGAAGGCATGAGCACAATGTTCACTCCACTCACTAGCAGAGAAAACCCCAGCTTGACAGCAGTATAGATAAGCAATCAAGGATCTCCACTCTTAGCTCTGGGAATTCCAGCCTTGCCCAAACTGTATAGCTCCAAAGCTCTTGGGCTTGGTTATATCATCTGGACAATGGGTATAATACACTGAGCAGTGTGCTTGGCATATAGTATTCACTCAGTGGAATGTACGTTACAATGCAATGTCTCATTGCAAAATAGGAAGTGGCACCTCTTCTTGCCTAGGACATCTCTAACAGGTGGATCACCCAAACTACCATGTCAGTAAACCTTGGTTGTTTCTACTAGTCTAAAATATTTGTTAAGTGCCTCCTATATGCAAGTGCTTGAGACTCAACAGCAACAAAAACCTTGACAACTTAGTCCAGGGGAAGGAGCAATCTCAGAGACAAAAATCATGACATGAATTGAGAGCAAGTCTATGAATACACAGTAAGGAGCAGGAGGGTATGTATCTTTTGCCTGAGGCATCAAATACAGCTTCCTGTGTAGGGAGAACATCGGGAAAGCTGGCAGGAGTTTGGTGTCTGTCTGTATGCCAGCTGCATGATATATATGCACCCCCAGCTAGAGATGCCACCAACAGTAAGACAGATTTTCACAACATGTCCTATTGATACCTCAGCAATCCTTACCTCTGGAGGGAAAAAAAATCTATGATCATAAAATCTTATCCAGAATGTTCCCTAGTTTTAAAAGCATCCTCCTGTACCCTGATCCCCATTTGGGTCACCAGGCTTTATGAGTCTTTTAATGAGATAATTATTAGGGTGCAGACATTGAAAATGGTTGTTCTTTTTAAGCTACAAGTTGTCACACTGACAGAAGGTCAAGATGGGCAATCTGGAGCAGAGAAGCAGAGCTAACACAAGCCTAGAGTCATGGTAAAAGGGAGTCTGCAGATGTGAGTTGTGAGCCTGAATAGTTAAAGATTCCAAAAGCAAAACTAAACATGCTAGGGGCAAACAGAGAAAAACCATGGGCTGGTAGCTGCAGTTCTATGTTTTCTGCTGCCTGGACACTTGAGGGAAATGGGCTCATGCTGTGAGGCGCTCTCCAAGGTGGATTTAGCAAATCATTTCCAGGACTGAGTCTAAAATGTCACCTTAGGTCAATACGCTTCTTTCCACAGAACACTCGAGAGAAGGGCTCCACAGGCTAATTTGCTAGATGTCTTAGTTAGGGTTTTACTGCTGTGAACAGACATTGTGACCAAGGCAATTCATATAAGGGACAACATTTAATTGGGGCTGGCTTACAGGTTCAGAGGGTCAGTCTATTATCATCATGGCAGGAAGCATGGCAGCATCCAGGCAAGCATGGTGCTGTGAGAGCTGAGAGTTCTACATCTTCACCAAGGGTAAATAGGAGCAGATTGTCCTTAGGCAGCTAGGAGGAGGGTCTCAAAGCCCATTCCCACAGTGACACACCTCCTCCAACAAGGCCACAATAAAGCCACTCCATGGGCCAAGCATATTTAAACCACCACAGCAGGGATTTTTGTAGCATGGTCATATTATCCTGCCCTTCCTCATAACATAGCATTAACCTACCACATACCAAAAATAATGAGTTAAGAAATCAGAAGAAAAGCCAGGAATGAAGGCTTACACCTGTAATCCCAGGACTCAGAAGGCTAAGGCAGGAGGATCACCTTGAGTTAAAAGCTAGCCTTGATTAGGCTAAAGAGTCAGACCCTATCTTTAAAAAAAAAAAAAAAAAAAAAAAAAAAATAGAAGAAGAAAGAAAGAAAGAAAAGAAAAGGAGAAAAATCCAAAAAAGGAGGAGGTAAGAGATAGATCAAAGGAGGAATTTTGTAATACTTGAAGCTGAAAGGGGTGCAAGGGACACTTCATATGAGTAGAATGACCACACAAGGCCCTCACACCCCAAACTGTGAAAGACCTGAGATGCAGAAGGCCCATTAGCCCTTTCCTTAACACATCTAAAACACTTGACAGCCGCATACAGAAAAAAAAGGGGGAGATGAAGGAGCAGAACTCACAGTCCTAGGTAAAAGCAAGAAAAGAGTGAGTTCTGGGGACAGAGGAACTAGGAGTTGTAGTTACTTACAACTGTGTCTCTAAGGTCCATACACAGGCAGCAAGGAAAGAATGAGCCACCAGGCAGGTGAATCTTGGGCCAAGGAAGCAAGGGAAGGAGGAGGGGGAGGGGGAGAGGGAGAGGCTATGGTCTGAACACAGTTTCATTTTCCTGAAGTGCAAACGTGGTCTTCATAGTGACAATGTTAAGAGGGTAGGACCTTTAAGAGGTGGGGTCTAGCAGAGTATCATGGACTCTGATAATCTTGGGAAGGAATTGGTTCTTAAAAGAGTTGTGATATGCCTGATTCCTGACACTCCCTAGCTCTCTATTTTATCATGTGATTTCTCTCATATACCTCCCACCATGATGTCACCTGCCATAATGAGAAGCAGACAGGAGGGGCTGCACCAAAGCCTCCAAAACTATAAGCAGCAAACTTTTTCTCTTACAAAAGTATCCAGCCTTAAGTATTCCACTATAGTAACAGGAAATTGATTGATAGAATGTTTTAAGTGGGCCAGCTGGAAAATATAGGCTCTGCAGGAACATAAGCCTAATTAGATGGAACCCAGATGGAATGCCACAAGGATTCTGCGTAATTCTAATTGTAGGCTTCTGCCTGAAAACACAAGCAGCTCTCTATTCATTCTATACTCTACATATTGACCAATAGAAAAAACTCTGAGATTTTTGCCTGCTGGTCTGTTCACAATAGCCAGAAAAGGAACTAATCTGGATATACATCAACAGATGAATGAATAATGAAAATCTGGTACATATACACAATGGAATTTTATTCAATCATAAAGAAAATTGAAATTTGCAGAAAAATAGATGGATCTGAAAAGTATATTATGCAGAGTAATTCAGACTCACACACACACAAAAAAAACATACCAAGTTCTTTTTTACATGGATCCTAGTTTGTATACATGTGTGCATAGTGATGGCTGAAAATAGAGATAAAACCTAAAATATCTAGATAGGAGAGTACCAGATAAAAAGAGGTGCTGAAGGGGACCAAGAGGCATTAAGAGGAAAAGAGAATGAGAGACATACCAGGAGGATTAGCGAGATAATGGTGGGGACAGTGAGACTGGAGGAGAATCTAATACAACATTCATTTTTAAAATGTTTAAAGAAAAACTCTGGGTTTTAATTACAGCTGATGAGATGGCTCAGATGGTGAGGACACCTGCTAATAAGCCTGACAACCTGAGTATAATCCCCAAGACACAGGTAGGGAAGGAGAGACCCAATTCTGACAAGTTTGACAATTCTGACCCCCACACCTGGTATGGTACACTCATACCACACATACAAAAAAATAAGCAAATGTGTTTTTTAATTACTTGAAAATATTCAAGAATAGGAAATCTGCATAAAGATTCTAATTCCCCACTTCTCTTTGGAGATATTGCTACAGGCGGGCTGCATTTTCTAAGTAAACAATCAGCTGGAGCCCCAGAGTTGTTGCCCTAACCTACACACAGCCTGTGCAACTTCCTACCCAAGCACGAGCTCCTCATTTCATAACGTCTCTAAGCACCAGGCTGGGTTTGTTATCCTTATACTAGAAAATATTTTTGTTCCCAAATCTGTCTCTATAAATAGTTGAAGTAGGTGAGAACATATTCTGGTAAATGACTTACATTTAAGAGCTGTAAGAATGGGTGTGGATTTTTCAACCAGACTACATTTAATGCTGGGATCTGACCCAATGACTTTCTAAGCTTTCTTTTTATCCTATTTCCTTGTCACACATCTTATAATAGTATGGAAAGGATTAAGCTAAACCTCATAAGGTTACTGTAAAAGTACCTAGAACATGATAAGAAGCCTTGGATACTATGCAAAGCATGTACATTGTACAATGGTGTCAACTAGATAATTTTCTTCTACCACTACCACAATCACACAGAAGACCTAATTCCCAGCACCTCAGACTACTTAAGAAACTATTTTTTTTTTAAAAAAAAAAAAAAGGTAATGGAAGTTAAAGTCATTGGGTTGGACTGCAGTTATGTATGGCTTGCTTCCTAGGAAGACAAGTTATGACATAAGACATACACAATACCAAAAAAGGGTCATGTGAACACACAAAGAAATCTATCTGCATCCAAAGAAAGACGCCTTCAGAAGAAACTCTGGCAACCATTAATCTTGAGCATCTGGCAGCTTTCAGAACTGAGGGATTACTTTCTTTAGCTTTGTAGCCTCTAGTCTGTGTTACTTTGTGCAGGAAGAAAACTACTATAGATGTACATATGAAACAATCAACATACTTAATACATTTACCCACAATTATTTGTTCACCAACACTGCAGCACCTACTATGCTCCAAACACTGCCTGTCCATGTATGCAGCATCTTTATAAGTTTATCATCACATTTTTATTTACTGTATGGGGGATAGGCACACAGTGGCATGCATGTGAAAGTCAGAGGACAACTTGCAGGAGTTGGTTCTCTGCTTCACATATGTGGGTCCCATGGATCAAACTCAGGTCCTTAGGCTTAGCAAGAACCTTTTCCTAGGGAGCCACCATGACAGCCCCTAATGCTGCTTTCTTGTCAGTTAAAAACAAAGCTCTTTTTCTAACCATTTTCTGTGGTGTTTGGTCATCAATGAGGATGGCTTCTGATGGAAATTATCCTTTCTCTGGATGTGAAAGGAGCAGCATCAGAGAGCCTGACTCTGAAGACACCACTATGTTGAGTTAGCTGGACAGTTAGCTGGAAAGCCTTAGGTGTTGTGACTGGGCCAATCTCTTTCCTCATTCTGACTTACATGGTCTCTGTGTGAAGCTAAGAAAGGTATTTTTCAAATCCCCCTGTTAATTCTGACATGCAACCATGGTTGAACACTATTACTGTCGTTTGAATGGACTTAAAAATTTTCTTCTCAGTTTTTTTTTATTAGTTCTTTGAAGGGCCTCTAGGGTCACCTCAGTTGCAACTCAAAGTGCAGTCCATATGTCACCATCAATTAATCACCTGGAAGCTTGTTATAGAGTTCTAGTTCTGCCTCACTACTAAATCAAAATCCACTTAACAGGATTCTCCACCTAATTCAGATTCACTACCAGATGTTAGAAATATTGAATTCCCATGAGAAGTGCCTGGGAAACTCACCATAAACAAGACTAGTTGCCTCCTCTAGAGCCACACAGAGTATCAGGCTCTGGAAAGGCTCTGAGCAACAGGGTTTTAAACATTCTTGTGTAACTGGTCGGAAAAAGCTTGAGACCTGGGGTCTGCTTAGTTAGGCTAACTCCTCACTTCTGCTCAGCTTCTGCCTCATAACCCTCCAATTATTACTTTGTAATATTAAATATAACAGTGACACAATAATTTTTTATTTTTTTTCCATCATACATGCACACTTGCAAGTATTTATGCCTCTTAGGAACAGGGAGATAATCACATTATTATCAGGATATCAAATTATCAACTATAATACAATAACCAATGAAAAGATTATGCTGTATTTGATTATTTTCTCAGAACACAGCAACCCTAACAGTCCATACAAGTCTCTATGTTACATTGGAGAAAGGGTCTCCAGTGCCTTACATCAGGGTAGTAGGTAGATTTACCACAGAACGGTCTCTTCTTTTGTAGCTGTGGTGTAGAGTGGAATATCCTCAATAATGCTCTTTGAGTTCCACTAGTTGTGAAGACTCATTTATGAGTTCCACTTCTGGAAAAATCATCAATTCACACAAAATTAACATTAGCAAACTTACTGATCATGAGAGTGCACATCTCTAATGCCCCAGTTTCTAAAGTAGATCTGGCTGCGTTGGCATACTACCTTGGACTTTCACTAAAAATGCAGGAGAAAGAAGCTACAGATGACATTAGATTGCTCATTGCTTCTAGGTAGAAGGCACACAGGGTCCAGGGACCACTGTCTCACTCCTATTTTTGGAAATTTACATAATAAAGAGCAAAAGCAAACTTATACAGCTCTGTTTATCTCATTAGGCAAAAATACAAAAAGTGGTAAGATTTTACTTAGAGGCCAAATATACAGCATTTAGCATAATCTTACACACACTAGGATGTACCTTCTACTCAATATAGGAACATTACTTTTGGTTTGTTTCTGTAATTAAAAAAAAAAAAAGTCCACTAATGATGATGAAGACTGCCCAGAAACTGAATCCATCCTTGCCCAGGCATCTTGTTTACCAACAACCCCTTTAACTCTCCGTTCCCAACCCTGAGTAAGGTCTCTTCTGTCCCCTTCATCACTGAGAGATAGGACCACTATCTCTGACCCACTCAATACCAGGTTCATACATATCTTGCCCTGATTCCTTTGCCTACTATCTCCTTACCACTAAGTCAAGGACCTCCTCACGGAGGTTAGAATGAAGTCTTTCATACCAGAATGGGAACTGGCTTACAGAGTTCTACTTTCCACAAAAGGTAAGTCAGGACACAGGCAAACCTTGTTAGAGAGGGTCCAGCTCAGCCTGCACACTCACCAGAAATATCTAGAATAGGTTCTGCCTGTCCTGTCCCCAGGAGCACCTTGGGACTCTCCCATAGTGAGTACATTTAGGCTAAGAAACAAAGACAGCAAAGGACTACTAAGCAGGAAAGCTGGGGGCTGGGACCCCAGTGGCATTAGGCTATCAAATGAGACAAAAAGAAGCCACCCCTGGGTCTTAAAAAGGAACAGACAGAAGACACAACAAGAGACTGCAACACTGCTGCCTTAGGATTTCTAAGTCTAGCAGATGCATACAACTTTAGAATTACAAATTTAGAACTACAGAACAAGTCCAAGATTCAGGACCTATGTCTGAGCACAGACTCTCTCTCGGCCTTCTGGTTCTTCTTTATCCTATCTCAGCCTACTACATGAGTGTGCAAAGAAAGCTCCTTTCTGCCTCCTTAGCTGTATGTAGAAAAGTCTGGTTGATGATTTTTTTTTGTCTGAGCTGTGATGCTATTTTAAAAGGCTAGGAGAGGGTTCATAAGGAGAGTAGGAAGTCCAGAGGTTCACAGATAGGGAAGGAGACTAAGTTGCATGGAGGTGTGAAGTAAACATGGGCATAGAAATGAAAACCTCTCTTCCTCAGCACCCCTTCTTGTCCCTTCCTAGCAAGGAATAAGGGAAATAGCACAGAGACCCAGTTGATGAAGGTGTAGCCAAAGTCCTACCCTTCTCAGGGCTCACAACACGTTAGCAACAAGCAGATGTTCACAAAAGCCAGGCTGCCCACCAGTCTGACAACCAGTATATTTCCTAAAGTCTGGGGAAGGTAGGTTTGTAGCTCACACACTGGGAAGGTGCCTGGGTCCATAGGCAGTTCTTGAGGTCTTTGATAAACAAGAACAAGTTGGAGCCAATAACATTGACCTCGCCAAAAGTCAATGGACTGACTGCAACCAGGCACCGCCAGACATTGATGAGGGTTCACTAGTCTCCAAGGCAAGAAGAGACATATGATGTGAAAAGAACATACTCCTGTTTGTCCTTGTCCTCATCCACACCCAGTGGTTTGCTGGACTCTAGGCTGAAGTTGGAAATAAAACAGGAAGAACCTTGGTTGATGTCTCCAGACCCACAGAATAAAAGCACTGGCTTCATTTTGTGATGGCAATGGAAACTCTTGCCATTGATAACATGCATGGCTAAAATGGACACAAAGCCCAGCTGACTGGCCATGAAGTAGCATAGCTTGAATATCCATCTGGACAATGACTCAGAATGTCCACGTGAAAGACAAGTGGGAAGGGCCAGAGCTAAGAACAGGGACTGGATAGTGTTGAGAAAAGCTGCATACATCAGAAGTGATTGATACACAAGCAGTGAGAGTGTCACACACGTAACACTGTAGTGACAAGGTGAGGCCATGAGGAAGCAAAGAATATTATCACAAATGTCACATTCTTGACGATAAAGTCCAAAGTGGCTACTGTGTACATAAGACAGTAGGAACAGGAGGCAGACAACCAAACCCACGTGGTCAGCCTAATGGGTCCAGCAGGAGGTGGTAGAGAGATCTGTGCAGGATCAGTTGGGCTGCCTCACTGCAGGCTCAGGGCTCTCAGCTGGCTGTTTTGCTGGACCTGGCCTTTCTTCCTTTCCTTTCTCTCCACGGGCTTCTTCACTGATCAGGTAGTACTGTAGAGGATTGGGCCACAGGTCCTCGTTGATTATCTCAACAATCTTGTCAGACTCAATAGAGCTGTGGTTTGAAAACCACCCAAAGAAGCTACCGTTGTTTTCTGGGTTTTCCTTGCTTAAGGACTGTAGATCATGACCTGGTAGCCACTGGATTGGAGCTGAGCGAGACACCACTTGACCGGATGGGCCACACCCATATTCCTTGATGAGCACCTTATTTTGGAAATAGGGGTTTCGACCAAAGTAGAACTTGATTTTGTAGCCCAATCTGGCAAGGCCAAGCTCTTCCACTTCCAGTCTGTTCAAATAGCTCAATACTTCCTTGTCTTTGGTATTCAGAAAAGATGACAGCTGGGGATGGTTCTGAAAAGCTTGCCCCCAGAAGCCGGGGATGCTCTGGATGAGGAGGTTCCGGCGCTCTAAGTGGTGAAGTCGCAACTGGCCAAACTTGCGGGAAAGCCTGAGATAAGCCCTGTCAGCCTGTGCATTCATGGTCTCCAGCTTTAGCTGGACCGACTCCAGCGTATCCATGCTGCCTACTGTCGCGGGGGACCCTGACCCAGCATGCTTCTCTGTCACCTTTTTTTCCTCCCCCACTGAAGCAGCAGCGCATGGCCGCGCAGAGCCCATCTTTTGCTTCCCACTGACTGTGGCCTGCGGTCCCCTCCCCGCGGCGCTCCGAGTGTCTGGGGCCTTCCTCCCGGGGACTCGCCGATTTCCAATGCGGGAGCTGTGTCGCAGCTTCGCCAAGGCTCCCACCGTT
Organism: Uromys caudimaculatus; assembly: GCA_028551405.1. Taxonomy (NCBI): domain Eukaryota; kingdom Metazoa; phylum Chordata; class Mammalia; order Rodentia; family Muridae; genus Uromys; species Uromys caudimaculatus. The sequence goes on from CM052718.1 coordinate 63,049,111, forward strand.
CCCACGAAGCTGGTGTCGCTGGTCAGGCGCTCGGCGAGGGATGTGGCCCTGTCCAGGCCCGGATCAGGGACCGCCAGCCCGCGCTCGCCCGCAGCCCGTGCCCGCAGTGCCAGGCCGCAGTCCAGCGGGATGCGGCAGGCCGCCTCTTCCCGGGGCTCGGCTGGTTCCGTTCCTCCCTGAGCAGCCCCGGCCTCCACCTGCTCGGCCGCGGCGTCCTCCCCGAGCCGCGGGCTCTGCGGAGGCTTTTCATCTTGCCAGGCGTCGTCCGCAGCGGTCCGGACCCGGGGTCTGGCCCGGCCTTTGCCCCGGCCTTTGGTGCGGGAAGATCTTCGACCCCTACTACGGCCACTCATGGTGCCAGCGGACAAGGCTTCAAAGCCGCTATCAGCCCGGGGTCTCTGCGGAGCTGGCCTCTCCATGGCAACCGTGACGTCACCACGGCAAGACCCACTACACCCAGTGATTGGCTCCGCGCAGCGGCTGCGCACCAGCTTACCCTCACATGCTGCACCCCCTTAGTCTTATTTTGCTGTTAGAAAGTTAGTTTCCACCTGTACTTGGTCTTGGTAGTGTTGCTGACTCATCTCCTACCATTGATAGCAAGCGCGTCCCCAGGGGTTCATAAGACAACCATTGCTCTTATAGTGACATTGTGTAGGCACCCACTACCAGTCTCCATCAATTTTCTAAATATTCTTCCTCTTCTGTTATTTTCTGTGACATCTCTCATAATTACTTGGTCATCGACATTTCTGTCTCATCACATAATTATTCTACTGTAAGACTTGTCCCAGCAATTCAAGTCTAGGGAATGTGAAGGCCAGAACCATAATGCTTATCTAAATTACTCAGAAAGAATAAAAAGTAACAGCAACTAATAGTGTATAGTCATACACACAGGGCATTTTACTTAATACTTCTTTTGCATTATCTCTGTTCATGAAGGAGGTATTATTGTTCCCAGTTTCCTGATGAAACTGCAACTGAAGGGCTAGTGTTACATTTCAGTGATAAAAACAGTTGCTCAGTGTGTGGGAAGTCCTGGATTCAATCCTTAGTGAGGGGGAGGAAGAGCAGGTGCAGGAGGAGAGAAGGGGAGAGATACAAAGGAGCATTCTGGAGACTATACAGCTAAGGAGAAGAAGCCTTGGCATGACTATGTTATCATGCTACCACAGCCTGTTGGCCCTTTGCCAATGGCTGTGGTGACTCCTAAGAAAAGCTGTTCATCGTGTTTACAGGTTCTAGACTCTTTGCCTAGGCCCAAGTCCTCCAGCTGCCTCAGGCCTACACAGTTAGTTGCACTGTGAATCCCAGTCCAGAGCCAGAAATAACAGTTCTGGGTCCAAACTCCTGTAATTGGGATAGGACACGTATAGGATAAAAATACCATTCTAGGAATAGAGAAGGATTTCCAGGGGAGGTTTTTGAGGCAGAGGGTTTGCAGGAGTAGTGGCGGAGGGGGCCCTAGAGACTTTTCTGCCTACAGAGAGGTAGCAGACAACCTGGCTGGCACTCCAAGAGAAACCTCAGATCCTACAACAGGGCTTCAGGACTATGCGTACTGAGGGAATCCATGGCCAGCACGAAAAGAAACTTTCTGCGTGGACAATCCAGGTTCGAGCACCACAACATCCTTGCAGTGAGGACCAGATCATTAAGTCCGGCAGTTGGGCAGGTATGGAAGCTCGCTCAAGGTACAGAACTACTAGATCAGAAACTAAATGTTAACAAGCTCTCAGGCGGCTTTTATACACATTAAAGTTTAAGTGTAGAAGCTGGAGTAGGGGAGGTTGCTCTGAAACTAGTTTAAACCAACCCAACACATGTGAGTCCTAACTTTCTCTAAAGGCCTGCAGTGGCTTGCAAGGCTCCAGCTCTGACAGGTTTCCCCTCTGACCTTCTGTCCTATGCTTTCTCCAATACTCTGGTGTCCTGCCTCAGAACCTTTATGCTGGTGCTTCCTTCTTTAAGTACTTGGTCCTCCACATGTGGTCTGAGCCCCTTTACACTTAAATTTCTCACTATTAAAGCCATCATATTTGAAATTGTCAACTCTTTTCCATTTATGCTTTATTTTTTTGTCCTCTATAATACCTATCAACTTCCTACACTCTGCCAGTAGTTTGGGGTTTTATATATAATCTTTAAGTATATACATTTATTTATTTGGTGTGTGTGTGTGTGTGTGTGTGTGTGTGTGTGTGTGTGTGTGTGTGTGTAATTGTAACACAGTGCAGGTGTGGAAGTCAAAAAACAATCTGGGGAGTAGGCTCTCTCCTTACACCTTGTTAAATCTGAGTCTTCCTTATTGTTTTTATTGCTCTACTCTATGCTGGCTGGCCAGAGCTTCTGGACCATTTCCCCTGTCTCTGCCTCCCATCTCACCATAGGCATACCGAGACTGCAGATCGCAATCGGGAGTGACAGATGAAAATTTTAAGTTGAGAGAATTGCTGTTTGACTAATAGAGATTAATCAGTCCAAAGATCACCTTAAGTTCTGTTGAAGGCCCATTCTAGCCACTGCTTCACCATGCTTCTCCTGGTCAGCTCCGACGGCAGCAAGCAGTCCTGACCTGAATCTCACAGGGTACTGGCTCACTGAACTATTTGTTCAGCAGCTAGATGACACTCTTTTCATTCTACCACAGAAGTACTTCTTAAACTGGATAATCATAGTTTGGACTCTGTAATCTCAGATAAATAAAAAGTGAACTGAAGCAGCTGATATCCCTCTGCAAATTGAGGCACTTCTCTGAGCACTCCAGGTTTAAGACATCTCTGTTGTCAAGAGTCATAGTCCATCAACAGTATCTGCACCGTATAACTCACTAGAGGCTAAGCTACTTCAGAATTAGCAGCAGCCAGGCCAGTGCAAACACAGAGTAGTGTACAATCTACCTTGAGCCTTGTCTCATACTGTCAAATAGATAAGCATCAGATAAGCAGAGACAAATGAGAGACTGGCACCCTTAACAGAAATGCTCAAGCCTGGGTCACCCAGTCCCTGTAGCTTTTCTATAGTGATGAACTGATTTTTCTTCTCCAATGTTAATATCAAATTTTATGCAATTGAAGCTTAGGTTCCTACTTATATAGGTAACTGTGTAAAAGGGACTATGTATCTTTTTACTTTTATCCATTGAAGCACCAAGTATGGAGCCTTACAATACTAGTAATTATGATGAAAGTTCGCATTTATTTGTACTTTATATGATGCCACATCTTAACTCATTTAATCCCCATAGCTACCTTACGGGGAAGAAAAAATTATTTCTCCCATTTGAAGATGGGGTTACTGCTACACAAACTGGTTCAGTAGCTTCCCTAAGGTTGCACAGCCAGCAAATGGTTTTCACAAAGGTATTTCAACTCCAGCATCATGCTATTCCCTAGTGGCCCATGATGTCAAATTACAGCTCGAAAGACTAATTGCTCCAGTATTTTAGTTGTTCTTTTCCTCTCTAACATGTATTTTCAAAATTATATCTATGCATACATATCCATTTACATGCATGTGTTAACATATACATAATATATACAGCAAGTAGGATTGATCAAATGTTGTAATAACATTATTGATATTGCAGTATTCAACATGAATGAGTTTATTCTCAACAGCCAGTGATGGGAACACAGCCCTTTAGTTTCTATTCTATTTGTGGTAAGTATTCTGTGACTATTATTAGATAAATATAAGTTTAACATGTACTCAAGGGATCTAAAAATGCTGTAACTTCTTCCTAAGTTACACGCATGCAATTCTTTTTATTGTGGTATTTTATTATTGGCAAATATTTATTAGAAACTTAAAAATAAGTCAAGATGTTATAAATAGGCTTTGCTTTTGTTTGAAAATCTTGTTCCTTCTGTTCCTTTTAAAGTCAGTTTTCCTCAAATCATAGAAATTAATGAACTTGGAAAAGGACATCCCAGTCGGCCAATTTATTCCCCAGACAAAAGAACAACATTTCCCACAGTTTCACTAGCAGAGTTTCAGGGTGCCAGACTTGACATTTTTAGCAGTGGAGTTTTTCTCTTCTTCCCTAAAGAGACACTTCAAGCCCCATTGGATGGCAGTGAGTATTGCATGCTGTGGGGAATTTTGCCAGCTAACCTAGAAGGGCATGGAAAAGAAAGCAGTACCAAGGGAATATTTTCAAAGCCAAGGAAAGGAGAGAAAAATTTAACCTCTTATGGTAAATGTCCAACTATCTGAACTTAAAATCTTTAAAAAATCTACCTAGCTTTTTCAGATCCCCCAAAGGCTAAAATCCACAGTACACCACCAAACTTATCTCAGTTCATTCATATAAGCAGCTGTAGAATATTTTAAAATATTTCCATGTATGTTTTTCATTCTTGGAATCTCTTCTTATTCTGTAACACCAACACTTTAAAAAGCTCTTTAGGCTAGAAAAGGAAAAATACCTAGGAAAAAATTTTTTAAACTAAATGTATCAGTTTGAATTCCAAAATGGACCATGAGAAGGAAAGGCATAATAGCATTGAAACATACATAAATATACATATGCTTATATACATATTATACATATATGTATGTTTATATGTTTCAATACTATTACACCATAAATAATCTCTCTCTCTCTCTCTCTCTCTCTCTCTCTCTCTCTTTCTGTGTGTATGTGTGTGTTTGTGTGTGTGTGATGGCTAATTTTATGACAACTTGACACAAGCTAGAGTCATCTGAAAGGAGAGGACCTCAGTTGAGAAAATGCTTCCATAAAAGCCAGCTGTAGAGCATTTCTTAAATTAGTGACTGATGTGGGAGGACCCAGCCCACTAAGGGTGGTGCCAACCATAGGCTAGTGGTCTTGGGTTCTATAAGTAATCAGGCTGAGCAAGCCATGTAAGCAGCAAGCCTCCATGGCCTCTGCATCAGCTCCTACCTTCAGTTTCCTGCCCTATCTTTGAATTCCTGTCCTGACTTCCTTTAGTGATGGACTAGAATGTAGACGTAAAAGCCAAGTAAAGTCTTTTCTCCCCAACTTGCTTTGGGTCATGGTGTTTCATCATAGCAATAGTAACCTATAACTAGAACAATATATGTATGTGTATACATGGTAAATTATAAATCGTCTTCCTGAGCTGCAAGTGCACAGAATTTGTAACATTTACAATAGAAGAAAAGCATGTTGTGAATTGTGAGCCATTTCTTCATTGTACAAAGAAAAAGACCTTTATCCAGTCTGAAGTTAAATAGCTTGGAGGAGATCCAGAGACTGGTGAACTGGAATAGAATCTCGAAAATGGAATTTACACAATGGCTCTCCAGGGGTCCAAACCCTTGAGGAATCAACAAAGCCCCCCTCCACCCCAGTTTTCTCAATAAGACAGAGATGTGAGATTAAGGGAAAAAGTCATTCTCAACAAATGGAACTCAAACAAGTTCTATCAGAGGGCTTCCCACCAAAGTACAGCCAAAGAAGTGTGATGGGGCATATATTTTTTGAACCAAGAAAGCCACAAAGGTTGGCTATGATCAGATAGTCTAATTGGGTCTTGCAATGTAGCCACAGACAGTTCAGAATAAAGGACAATAAAGAACTCTGTAGCTCTGTAGGGAACATGTCTCATTCATTCATATACATATATACATATATGTATATATGTATGTAGAAGATTTAAAAAACCAGTCAATCCAGAAAAACCAATAGAGACCAGCAAAGACAGGAGATACACAGCAGAGACAGGAGATACACAGTGGAGACAGGAGATACACAGAGGAGACAGGAGATACACAGAGGAGACAGGAGATACACAGCAGTTCTTTCCGTTAGTGACAAGATGGATAATTCTTAGTCCCTGAGTCATAAAAAGAAATAAACAGAGACTATTTCAAATGACTGCATGGTTTATATCTATCTGAGTCACTTGAATTGCCAATTTAAGTTTACCTAAACTGTGTAAATATTGCAATTATGAAAATACATGCTAACTACAATGTTATTGTCTAGACAATACCCGCTATCTAATTTATTTATAATTTTTATAATATCAGAAACTATTCAAAGAAGGCTTGGAAGGGGTTGAAGAGATGGTTCAGCAATTGAGAGTATAAAAGCTCTTCTCACCCGCATTAGAGGCTCATGAGTGCTTTAACTCTAGCTCCTTGAGGTGCAACTTCATTTTCTGATCTCAGTGGGCACTTGCACGCACATGAACATACCCCCCTATACACACAAATAAACAAGATTGAATTTTAAAAATAAATCTTTTGAAATGAAGGTCTTGTAAAACATGACCATGGCAGAAAATGTAAAGAGATCTATCATATTCCAAGTAAATTTTACTGCTCAAACAAAACTAACTGTTCTACAAGAAAGTCTTCCACTTGTTGGGTATAGACTGAGCTTAGAAGAGTAGGCACAAAGTCCTCATTTACTGAGCATAGTTTGTTTATTTGTTCATAAATATTAGGGTATAAGGGTAATAGTGTATTAGGTATAGGTCCCAGGCCTTGTGCATACCATCTAAGCACCCTACCACTAATCTGTATCCCTTATTCTTTCATTTTTACTTTTTGACCTTGAGATAAGGGGTCTCAGTAAGTTGCCCAGAATAGCCTTGAATGTGTTCTTTAGTCCAGGCAGGTCTTGAACTTGTGATCCTCCTGCCTCATCTTTCAGAATAACTGGGAGTAAAGGCCTGAACTATCAGACCTAGCAAGTTTATTGTTTTTAATGAATGATTTTTTAATTTATCATGTTCTTGAATTCTTCTCAACTTTTCTAGGCAAGCATTGTTTCCAGACAGATCAGAAGTTATAAAAGCCAAACTTGCCTTATGGGTAAGTGCTCAACACCTTTTCCCTCAATTGCCCTAAAGCTATTTCTGCAACAAACAACTCTCAATAATTCCCAAACACAAAATTAATTTGTTCTCAGTCAACAATGCTGTGTGATGTCTATGGTTCTGTTTTCCTTGCCATCTCCTTTTATGCTGCTCAAAAGTGCTTGTTGGTATTATAGTCCTAAATAGTATATCTTTATTATTATATGCATCCATCTATTTGTATGCTTGTTCCAAGCTGGTCTAGCTGTTAGGGGGAGTGACATTTTTGGAGACGATGTGTCATATGGAGTGACCTTTGAGTTTTGAAGTTCCAAAAGACCAGGCCAGTTTCCACCTGATCCCTGCCTTCCTTCCTGAAAATCAGGATATAAGCTCTTAGCTACTGATCCAGCATGACGCTTGAATGTCTTTTACCATAACGTTCATGGACTAGCCCTCTGAAACTGTAAGCAAGCCCCCAGTTAAATGTCTCCTTTTATAAGTCACCTTATTCATAGTATTTCATCACAGCGATAGTACAGTAACCAAGACATTTCCCAACTACAACATATCAACTAGTAGTATAGAAATGTGCTACAGAAAAAAAAAGAAAGTGAGGTTGTAAAATCATTGCTTAAAAGGTGGAAAGGAGGAAAACATTCCATCAGGATCTGGACCTGAGATGTCTTGGGCTAGTCCAGGGAATTGTTGGCAAAGAGTGATATAGTAAAATCACCTCTCCCTCATATATGCAGACATTTTACATGAATCATGCATGCCTGGTTTTGAGAGTACAGAAGGAAGCATATTGCTGCAGACTGACTGGAACCTGAAGTTAGGTCATGGGGCAAGGACTGGGAATGAACTATGTTTGGTAACCTACCCATTTTATATGCTAGTCTGAAAATAATGAAGGTGAAACAGCCCATTAGAAGACTTCGCCCTGACCCTAATGAACTAGGAATTCACATTAAAGACATAGAAGAATGCCTAATGATATGATTATGCTGAATTTTATTTAATGAGCAAGTATTTTGGTATTAAATATTCTATATTGCAATAAAGTGTGGGGTTTATTGTTCCATTTTAGTTTATTTGGGCTAATTTAACTTAAGATACTCCTTGTCTCTTAGAATGCCCATTTTGGTAATTCATTCTGCAGTATAATACCCCACTGTAGTAAGGCATTTTTAAGAAGCACTTAAAAGTTATTAGGCAAGCAGAAGGAAAAAGGAAATTCAAGAGCTTGGAAATCCAGAATAAGCAACATGGTGAAGAACCCAAATACCTCCATTCTATTTGTGCTCATCTTCTTCCTAGTGATATGCTATGGACTTGATTCTGACCTTTCATCCACTCATAGAAAGAAGAGGAAATATGTAGTAACATTTATAAAGGTTGTATTACTGTTTTGGGTGGAGGACAAGAATAGCTTCTCACAGAAAACACACCCATTTGCGATACTAAGCACAGAGAGCATTAAGATGAGAAGCTCTTGTGAGATTCTAACAATCTCCACCTCCATGGACCATATCCTGTAAGCCCCAGCATTATAGATTAGTGAGCAGGACAGCATTCAGTAAAAGCAAATCCATAGTGGTTCAGATCCAAATCCAAAATCACCAAACCAAAGGAAAGAGTTACAGACTTTAAAGAGAACACAATTAGCCTCTGCACGCATTTTATCTATGATGGTTTTTCACCCTGATGATAGCCTGAAGCCCAGGTATTAACTGTGGTCGGCATCACACAAGGAATAAACTAGAGCATTCTGTCTGCCTCCTGCTGCCAGAGCGACACAGCGCTTTGCTTCCTTCCCTCTTTTCCTTTGCCCCGTCACATTTCCTTTCTTTGTATTCTCCACAAAACTATGTCTGAAGAAGTTATTTCTGTTGTTTTAAAAACTGTTTTTCTACCAAGACCTCCCCACTAAAATTAAGACTTAGTCCTGGTGAAGTTAAAACTTCATCTGCCTACCAGAGTTCCTCTGTGCTTCTGCTTCTCTACAGTGTCAGAGATGGTTACCAGGATCAGGGTTGCAGGGAAGGGCCAGAGAGGGAGAACAAGGCCTATCACATGACCTTAGGAAAATGTGAGTATAGGGATACCCTGGCTCAGGATGGCAGGTACCACTCAGTCCCATGTGATTGTTGCCACAGAGAAATCACCCATTTTCCAGAGGACTTTCTTACTATGTAAAACCAACTGAGAACCCAGCAACCCAGTTCAGCTTACAGATGCCCCCTCACAGCCCTGTTTTGCACTTCTCTGAAATTTCACATGAAATCATGAACAAATGTCTGGATATTGTTTGAATTACTTGAAAGAAGAGACTCTAGTGATACCTTTGAAAACAAATATGATGCCGGAGTCACAGCTTGGATCTGCCTTGGGTATTAAAGCAGATGGGGACTTGGTGGTACCTGGAGAACAGTTTGTAGAAGTAAAAAATTATTTAGTAATAGTAGTAGTAGTAGTAGTAGTAGTAGTAGTAGTAGTAGTAGTAGTAGTTAGTACTAGTAGTACTATTTATTGCCAAGTAAAGTTTCTCGCCATTAACATTTTTAATTTCAAAGATGACCTCTATTTTTAAAAGTTTTCCTTCCACACATAAGATCCCATGCTACCCATGGTTTCTTACCATGAATAATGTGGACTCCACAAATGTCTTCTCCACCCTACAGTATGAAGGTTTTTCAAGATAGCTCAACATCTCCCGCCTTAACTGTACTCAACAACAACATCTGTAAATGTTTACTAATAGGCTTCTGACATAAGTGGCAGTCTGAGTGACTTATGATACCTCTTTGAGTACATTTTTTTCTTCTTCAACTTAATCAATACCTGTATAATTGATCAAATGGGCCATATGGCCCCCTCTGATTCACAGATTAAGACAATTAGGATACCAGCTAGGTAATTGCTCAAGCTGGCATTTTTCATAATGTAGCAAACTTCATGCTTTGCCTTCCTTGGAAAAAACAAGCTCCATCTGGTCATGGGCATGATTCAGACCTAATTCATATGTCTAGCAAAAAATGAGTAACTATGTTTAGACAAAATATTGAATACAAATGAATTGTGTGGCAGTAAATTTGTGAGATCTTCCAACTCAAATTCTGGATTGAAACAGAACAACAGGAGTCTACCTCAAGAAAACTGTGACCAGTGCTGAGACTGGGATTTCCAGATACCATGGGTGGAAAATGCAAGAACTGGAACCTTAAGTAGACCACCGCTCAATAGGACAGCATCTCTCCTGTTTCTTGCCTTCTATCACTCAGGACAAGACACCTCTGAGGTGCAGAGCTTTTTTAGCTCTGAGTCTAACATATCTGTGGGAAAGAGAGAAATACAAGCCCCAAATAAGAAAGGACAAAAGATCTTCTTTCTCTGAGTAACACGTAGAGAATGTTCTTTCCACACGTTAATCCAACACTTTCAGGAGAATATAAGCAAATTAAGCAGTAGAATTACTGTTTTGATGCCATTTTGCAATTATATGATTGAATACATGAGTTATAGTTTGAAAAAAACAGGATACTTATGCTCCTCTCAGTGACATACACTTTTAACTCCAAGCCCCTGGCATACCACTAGAGAAGAGCAGATATGTAGCAAAATGTCCCTGGGAATTGAAATGACAGCATCTCTCCTGTTTCTTGCCTTCTATACTCAAACTAATTAAAACCAAAATAAAAGTGTCTAAAAGAGCAAGCAACAACAATCATTGTGCCCATTTATAATCAAACCAGACTTGAGGAACCAGCAATGTGTATAACAAATGACTCCAGATGTGCAATGTATTATTATAGTAAATGAATTTTTTTTCACCACCGAGAGAATTTATGTGACATTCTCTGGATGGTGAAAGAACTCATTTACTATAAGAGATTTCTGGGAGACAAAAGGTTATGCTAAGGATCATGTGATGTGCTCTGGGGGTCCTCTGAGGGCCTAGTCTCTTGCCTTATTTTGCCATTCAACAGTGGCAGGAAAACATTACAACCAGTCACCCCATAAATTATACATACAGTTAACATAACAAAATATCATTTCAAAATAGAAATTTCCTTTTGTGCTCAAGAGACTATGTATATAGGATCACATGGGATAGAAGGGATATCAGAAAAGGATGGCCACAGGTGGGGCTAATTTAGGTCACTGTGCACCAGTACCTAAGCAATCCAACCCAGGCCTCCATAATTTCCAACTCAGAAAATGAGACTACCTGTTCACCCTCTCATTAGCCAATCAGCTCAACGACAAGACCTGATGTCCATGTAGCTAGAAGGAATTGTTCCCTCAGTATGCAGGGCAGAAGGTATTTGAGAGTAACTCCATACTTGTGCTTATTGGCATTACGGGAAAGTGATGATCTCTTGTCACTAAAATTACTACAGAGAGTCAAGGTAAAATAACAAAGTAGAGAGCAGAGATCAGAACCAGAACTTTTGGTCCCTAGTCCCACACAGCTCCTGAGTTCCTGACCCCAGTGATCACATCTCCATTGTTGAAAACTGACCACCCCTTGCTTTCACTGATATCTCTGTTTCAGATGTACAAACAGAGATCAGTAAGTTATTTGAATTCTGCAGTGCCAGCACCCTGCTTTAAAAGCATCCTAACCTTCATGCTCCCATGATATTGTACTCATAAGCAGCCATAAAACCACAGCTTGGCAGAATATGAGCTTCTGGCTTCACATGGGTCCCCACCTCCCCTCAGATCCATCTCTTTGCCTGCCTTGTGCTCCTTTGAAATAAATGCCTCTCTGGCTTCCAGGATGGTACATCCTACCAGCCAGCTGCCAGTCAGCTCTTTCATAAGTCTGCTTTGTTGCAGTGGCACGACAGGGCTGTATCAAAGTCCAGATGCTTCGGCATAAATAAATGGCTCATCTGGGGCCTGGAAAGAGTCTAACTGAATATTATAGAAAAGGCTGGGGTGGAATCATCACCAAATGATACCCACACAGCTGGAACCGTTACATTAGAAGTAGGGGACAGGAGGTAGCACTGGAAGAGAAGAGAAGAATGGGAGGAAAAGTCATCAAAACAGTGACTACTGTTTTCTGGAAAATTCTGAGTTAAAATCACAAAGAAACAGATCCATGGTTTATATCACAGCTGAATTAAGAGCATTTTTACAAATTTAATGATTTATAATAATTGACCTTAAAACAGAAAGATGTAGCATAACTGAGAAGGTTGTAATAAAATTTCCTTGGATGGATTGGGTGGATCCCCTGATGGCTGCCTGAATCTATAAACCTCATGGTGGGTGAGGTTAAGAACTTCAACACTAGGATTACCCAGCTTTTGGGAAGCTATGTAAGTTCCCAAACTTATTAGCTGCTCACCTGAACAAGCCTGAGATGAACACAAGTAGAATTAAAGAGATATCCAGGGAAAGGATATTCAAAAACACCACTCCTTTCCCAGCTCCAGGACCCAAGCGGATGAATCACAGAGATGAACCAGCAATGGCTGGTACCCACACCTTCAACCTCTGAAAGCTGTGATGACATCACTACAGAGGACAGAGATGATGTTTATATACTGAGGAAATTAGGACACACACAAACACATAGAGAGAGGTGGGGTAGGAGAGGGAGAGGGAGAGGGAGAAAAGACAGACAGATAGATGGACAAACAGACACAGACAGAGAAACATATAGCGAGACAGAGACTCCGTCCTAATGAAAATCAAGCACCCCTTCCGGTTTCCATCTGTGGGTGGAGACCTCTGCCTGGGCCACCAGGAGTCCATAGCCAACGAGCACCAGAGAAAGCTACCCTCCCAGGAGCTTGGAAAAGCTGTGAGTGGAATTAAGGGGAGCAACAACTCTCACCCAGACCCGCCCAGATCCAGCAAGATCCAGGCCCTGAGAACTCGGGGCCAGGAAACCTCTGAACCTTCAAATTTCATCTGTGGGTGGAGATCTCTGCCTGGGCCACAAGGGGTCTGTACCTGGGGACCTCAGCCTGGGACAAAAGGCTCCAGGAGAGAGCTGGTATCCCAGGAGTGCTGACACACCTTTGAGCACAGGCAAAACCACCACTTCTGTTCAAACTCACTGGATCAAGAGGGACCCTTGCAGAGCCATCAGGGCATAGGAACCAAGGGACAGTTAGGGACAATATCCTTCTGATTTCTTCTGCACTCCAGAGTGGACCCTGTGCCACAGCTCTCCAAACCCAAACTCTCAGAGAGAGCTGGTCTTCAAGGAGTACTGACACAGAGGCCTGCAGGAGGGGCAAGCCACAACCAGACAGAGTAAGATCAGCTAACATCAGAGTTAAAAAGATGGCAAAAGGCAAGGGTGAGAACATAAAGAACAGAAACCAAGAGCACTCGGCACCATCAGAAGCCTGCTCTCCCACCACAGCAAGCCCTGGATACCCCAATACGCCAGAAAAGCAAGACTCAGATTTAAAATCATTTCTCATGATGATGATAGAAGATGTGAAGAAAGAAATGAATAACACCCTTAAAGAAATAAAAGAGGACAGAGATAAACAACTAGAAGTCTTTCAGGAGGAAATACAAAAATCCATTAAAGAATTACAGGAAAACACAAACAAAAAGGCAGAATTTCAAGAAAACACAATCAAACAGACAAAGGAAATGCACAAAACTATCCAGGAGATAAAAATAGAAATAGGAACAATAAACAAATCACAAAGGGAGAAAACCCTGGAGTTAGAAAACCTAGGAAAGGGATCAGGAACCATTGATGTAAGCATCACCAACAGAATACAAGAGATAGAAGAGAGAATCTCAGGAGCAGAAGATACCATAGATAACATTGACACAACAGTAAAAGAAAATGCAAAATGCAAAAAGCTTCTGACCCAAAACATCCATGAAATCCAGGACACAATGAGAAGACAGAACCTAAGGATAATAGGTATAGAAGAGAATGACGATTCCCAACTTAAAGGTCCAGCAAATATCTTCAACAAAATTATAGAGGAAAACTTCCCTAACCTAAAGAAAGAGATGAACATAAATATACAAGAAGCTTACAGAACTCCAAACAGATTCGACCAGAAAAGAAATTCATCCCGTCACATTATAGTGAAAACACCAAATACAC
>CM052718.1:63063509-63084642 GCA_028551405.1 Uromys caudimaculatus
AAAAAAAAAAAAAAAAAAAAAAAAAAAAAAAAAAAAAAAAAAAAAACAAAAAAAAAAAAAAAAAAAAAAAAAAAAAACCTACTCTTTTTTCTACCAGATAAACCTGTCTTGTTTTTGCTTGGGAAAAGTTTATGCAAGTGTTGTCATATGAAGACTGAATCAGAGAGCATCAAGACAAAAACTGTAAGAAAAGAAGTATCATAGAGACATACTGAATAATGATCTAATTAATTTAAGACCATGATTTCTAAGATTCTTTCAGTATTAGTCAAGTTTGTCATATTTGTGAATTTTTGCACTTTTTCAGTCTACATAAATGTCTGTCCATTTTTATAATCTCATATTCCTATTTTTATACTCTTTCTTAAAAGAAGGCTCCCCATCCCATTATAGGCCCCACATAAGCAAAATCTGCCCATATTGATACACAATCATGGTTGACATGATTAAATCTTCCAGTTTTTTGAAAGTCAACTTCAGGCATGGACATGTGGTACACTTTATATGATTGAGTGAGAATAATTCAAGTCAGCAGTTAAGATGGCCCAAACGAAAAGAGTCAAGTACCGCCCCCTCTTTTTTGGTATTTGATTCAGTTTTATGAGAAATTTGAATTAAATAAATTTCAAAGTTCATTTTCACTCAGTGATTTTATGAACAAATATTTCAGAGTCCATCCAAACATAAATATTATTTTTGAATAATATCATTAGCTGTTTCTTCCCTCTAGGAGTTTGTAGCCCGGACATTGAAAAGCTGGCATTTAGTTTATTATGGTAGGTAATTAATTTTTAATATATTATTTTATTTTGGGAATTTTATACTTGTATACTGTGTATTTTGAGCATCTTCGCTCTCATTCCTCTCTCTAATTCCTCCCAGGCCTACTCCCCAACCCAATCCTTTCCCAATTTCATGCCCTCTTATGTTTTTTGATAGCCTATTGATACCAATTTGTTCTACTTACATACTAATACTTGGTAGGCCATCCACTAGATAAGGGAAGATTGGTAGATATCTTTCTGGCAGTTCTGTTTCTTCATTTCATAAGTCAGTTTACTTTTTGGACCAAATCAGCATGGATTCAGATGACCAAAATATCAAAGTCATGCTTGAGTCTCATGAATCAGTTTCTTCCATGCCAGCAAGATGTATGCCCAATTGCTAGGCTATTATCTCAACTTCATTGATACTCTAACAATGTTATCAACTGCTCTTGCCTGCTTGCTTGAGGGATGCTTCAGTGAACCTCAATTTATAATACAGCATTCTGTATAATATTTCTCCTGTGCTGAGGGGAATCTTACTCATATATGATATAATATCATGGAGACAACCCCTATGGTCACAAAGGATGGTGCCATGACATTTACTCTCTATTGCTTTGGTTGGCTACCAAACTGAACATATGTATACATTTCAAAATGCAGTGTGTGTGTGTGTGTGTGTGTGTGTGTGTGTGTGTATGTGTGTGTGTGTGTGTGTGTGTGTGTGTGTGTGTGTGTGTATGTGTGTGTGTGTGTGTGTGTGTGTGTGTGTGTGTGTGTGTGTGTGTGTGTATGCACACACATCATCTTCCTGGAGGTGAAAGGACAATGTCAGATGCCAGACCTCAAGCACATTTCATCTTTAGTTTAAGACAAAGTCTCACGATATTCTGGATTTTACTACATTTGCCAGATGAAAACCATGCTTCTAAGGTTCCCTTTGTCCTTATCTTGCCATCGCTGGATTTAAAGGTGTGCACTACCATGCCCACATTTTTTAAAATGAAGGTTCCAGGGATCTGAACTTAGGTCCTCCTGTTTGTGAAATATGACCAAGTCTTCTCCCTAGCTCCCAAAATGCAATGTTTAATAAACTGAGTTATGTTCTGCCTATGTTAGAGAATCAATGGAGTGTACTTCTGCTGATGTTTCTATTTTTATTTTCATGCGTAAGTTAACTACTTGCTGTCTTATTTATTATTCATTTATTGAGCTGATTAATTTCCTTTCCTTTTCCAACAAGATTTTGAGTTGGATTTCTGAATTCAATGGGGGAATTTTAGTCACATTAAAATGGCAGGTTTTGACCCTGGCATGATTGGGTTTGATTTTAGTTTTCAAAGAGAATTAAGAAGGAAATAGCATCCTTTAATAAGGTCAGTTACATAATCAGATAATTAGTCTGAGCACAGAATGTTATCATTGCTAAAAACCTCTAAGTTGATTACTTTAGAGGTGTTTTAGTGTGGCACATACCATTTAAAGAGAACTTCTCTGTCATAACTTTTCTATTTACACACAAGTCCAAATGATTCATTCCATGATTCTGTCATAGATATTTGTTAGGGCACTGGATGAAAAGCCTTTCCCCACCTCACAGACCTGCAGGGATTCTCCAGACTGAGAAATAGTATAAGGATGGAAGTCACAGTTCAATTTGACACTGACAAAGAAACCCTGCTTTTGAGGTTCTGCCTGAAAGATGGAAAGCTGGTAGAAGATGTTGGGCAGGAAATAGATAAATCAAGAAGGATTCAGGGGCCCCACAATCCAGGTACGGTCCTTTGGAGGACTTGGAAGTATTGCTTCTGTTTAATGAAGAACGTGTTGTTTGGTTGTTTCTGCAGTTGGTAGAGAATCACAAGGCTGAGTCTCCAGGACAGTTGAAGATGACAGTATGGACCAGAATGCAGAGACTGGCCATAGATGTTCTATTTTAACTTTTACTATATGGATGTTCCAAGTGATTAGTTTTAATCTAGCCAGTATTCTTGACTATGTGAAAAGTGTTCTGTATATTGTGGAAATTATTTCAATGATGTAATCACTCTGTTTTTATTGAATTTTTATTAAGCCTTATTAAAACTTTTCTAGACTTTATGTATGAGTTCCTTTGGGGAATCAAAGATGATGAGTCCAATACCTTGTTGCACTAGCTGGTTTTGTGTCAACTTGACACAAGCTGGAGTTATCACAGAGAAAGGAGTTTCAGTTGAGAAAATGTCTTCATGAGATTCAGCTGTAAGGCATTTTCTCAATTAGTGACCATGGGTGGGAAGGCCCATTGTGGGTGGTGCTATCCCTGAGCTGGCAGTCTTGGGTTCTACAAGAGAGCAAGCTGAGCAAGCCAGGGGAAGCAAGCCAGTAAGTGACATCCTTCCATGGCCTCTGCATCAGCTCCTGCTTCCTGACCTGCTTGAGTTCTAGTCCTGACTTCCTTTAGTGATGAACAGCAGTGTGGAAGTGCAGCTCAATAAATCCTTTCCTCCCCAACTTGCTTCTTGGTTGTGATATTTAGGCAGGAATAGAAACCCTGACTAAGACACTTGTGAAAATTAGTGGAGCAGCTAAAATCCAGCTTGGGAAGCTTCAGTAACAGAGTGCCCAAAGAGGTCTGGTATCCTCTGTAATAGAGTAGGCAAGGGAAACTAGATGACCCCAAGTACTGTTCTCTTCTTCACTCCTGCTAGGTGTGTCCTCAGTTAGGTGTCCATGAGGTGGGGCATACTCAAAGGTGATGACTGCATCACACAGTTTCAGATGAAGCAAAGCAACCCTTGCCTTCTACTGGTGGTGTCTGGTGAACTTCAGAACCATATCCTTCAAGGGAAATGTTCCTGGGAAGATGTTTTCTCTATGATGGCACCCAGCTGGAACATCTGTAAGCTATTAGGAAAGCTGAAGCAAGAGAATCACAGAGATCAAACTGGGAAACTAAGTGAGGTACTGCCTTAAAATAAAAATGTAAATGCTGGAGACATGGCACAGTAGTAAAGTACTTGCCTAGATGGCCTTGATTTCAATCTTCAGCATTACAGAAAAGAAACTACTACTACTACTACTACTACTAATAATAATAATAATAATAATAATAATAATAATAATAAAATAGAAGGGTTATTCTTTTGTAGTTGGATAAATTTTTTGGTGGCTCTGAAGTTTAGATTCTAGGTGGAGACCATATGGAGACAGACAAGACAAAGAAAAATCTGACTGGAGCTCAGAAACATTCTAGCTGCCAAATTAACCATCTCTGGAACTGCTTAGTGAAGATATCTTGCTAGGAAGATAATAAAGACCTATAGCATGTCTTATTCCCTATCTACTTTTCTTTATTGTTTATTGAGTTGGCATTGTCTAAATGAGGAAGACAAGCTTCTAAAGGAAGTTCTCAGCTGAGTCTAAAGGGTTCTTGAGATTCAATAGGCAATGAGCAGGGAAACATGTTCATGTCAGCTGGAGATACGAAGGACTGAGCTGTGAGAGTAGCACGTTTATACTTATAAATGCTTCAGTATGAATTAGAGCAAGAGATGAGCTATACATAAATATATTGTGCATCAGAAGAAACTTTGCTTTTATCCCCAAAGTCAGCTTTACTTTACACTGACACAGAACTGGTCATCACATTTAGGAGTTATCAGGAGCTGGTGGTGTAATCAGATAATAAGGAACATAATTTCAATAAGAAATGAAAAACAAAGCTAGCTAACAGCAAACGCAGAGGAGGCAGGTTCTAGAGATGTCATAGGCAGGATATACTCAGGTCTAATTATGTTTTTGTGGGAGACAGATTGTGTGTGTGTGTGTGTGTGTGTGTGTGTGTGTGTGTGTGTGTGTGTGTGTGTGTATGTGTGTGTGCCTCTCCTTCTCCAACTATTTATCTATTTATGTGGGCACAAGCCATAGCACATATGTAGAGGTCAGAGGACAGCTTAGGGAGTCGTTCTCCCATGAAGGTTCCAGAAACAGAAGTTGGCAGAACATACCTTTACCCTTTTGACCATCTCACCAGCCCCTGAAAGACCAACTCTTGAGTGTGATGGATGGGGGTCATTGAGACAGGAAATTAATAAGGAAGGACAGGTTGCTGTTGTTCTGCATAGAGGAAATAACTGCTAAGCATGTGATAGGTTAGGGAGTGGGGATGACATTCAGTTTTTATGTATTGTTTAGGAATCTTAGGAAACAAAAATTTGGGAGAATTTCCAAGAACAACTAAATATGTAGGACAGAAGTCAACTGCTCTGAGGAGGGTGATTTAATGGAGAGATTAGGGTCTTCATAGCGAGGCACTGATGAAGCCTTGTGGGTATAAGATCAATATGTAGATGGAGATGAAGTTGTCCATGGAAGTACCTGAACTGTAGAGACAAAGGAGAGGGGAAAGCAAGAAAGGGTGGGAGCAGAGACGGGGGCACATCAGCCAGATAAGAGGGAGAAATAAAGAGAAAGCAGCACATTGGAATCAAGGGAAAATTGTTTTAAAAGAGTAGACTTGACGGTGTTAAAATCTAGAGAAATGTTAAGATAGGTAGATATTGAGAAAAGTCTATCCTCAATGAAGAAGAAACAACTGAGACAGAGATTCAGATGAAGGAGTCAGGTTTGGATGCTTGGAAAGGCAGCTGTGCCTTCTGTGGTGGGAAAAGAAGTATGTCAGCTAGGATTATCCAGAGAAAATTAATCAATAAGACACACAAAGATCTGCAGGAAAGAATTTATCCTACAAGATCCCAGTCACATTATTTTGGAGGGTGAGAAGCTTCACAGGGTTCTGTCTATAAGCCAAAGGCCCAGCAGAGCTGGTGGGATGGCTTCAGTTCAAGCACAAAGGTCTAAGAATAGAGAAGCTGATACTTTAAGTCTCATTTTGAATCTGAAGATCAGAGGATTTTGGTGTTCAAGGACCAAAAGTGTGGCTTCTTGACTTAGGCACATAGAGCACATTCTCTCATTCTTTTACTCTGCCCAGGTTCATCATATCAGAAGGTGGGCATCCATATTTGTGAGAGCACATCTTTATTTTGTGTACTAACACATATTTTCAAGTGTCTGTTAACATTTCACAAACGCACAGAGAAATAATTTTTAAACAGCTGTATCAGAATCCCTTATCCAAGCCAAGTAAGTAGACATCTAAAATTAATCATCACAGGAAACTATAAGAGTTTACAGCTGCATAGTATAATGTCCCTCTCTCCCTGTCCCCTCTTGTGTGTATTTGTGTGTGTGTGTGTGTGTGTGTGTGTGTGTGTGCGCGCGCGTGTGTGTAGGCCAAGGCTGATGTTCAGATCTTCTCATCTAGAGTTCATTACTGACAGGCTAGATCAGCTTGCTATTATGCTCCAGGGATCAATTTATCTCTTCCTTCTGATGCTAGTGTTACAAATTCCTGTGACTATGTCTGGCTTTTACATGGGCACAGGGGATTTGAACTCAGTTCTTTCTACTTACACAGCAATTACTTTATTGACTGAGCCAAGGAATAAATTGAAAAAATGCTACTGTTTTTGAGCTAGTAGTGTTTTTCTTGCTTGCCTACTTAAGGTATAGGAAGCTGTCATTTGTGACAAATTGTCTGGTGCTAGCTTTAACATTTATGTCATCATTCTTGATAACTGAAAACTCTACGGAGCCAGAGAGTCATCTGTTTTACACATCACTGACTCTCCACTGACCAATTATGAGTGTAGTGGGTACTCACTAAGCACACAATGAATGAGTGAATGGATGTTTGTCTTAGAATGTTCAGCAGTGGTCACAACTATGAACCCAGTATAGTGGAGGAAATGACAAGACTGAAGCTTGCCATAGTTCTTTCCTTGAATTTTTACAGTCTGGGAAATGATGCCATCCACAACCCTGCCACTGCTTGGGAGCTGATATAGCTCTTTACAGGATGGAAGGAGATTTGGAGTGTGTGTGAATTACTTTCATACTGTAATAAAGTTGTGATATAAACAATTCAAGAGGTAGAAAGATTCTGAAACCATGGTTTCAGAAGTTAAACCCCATGGTTAGCTGGATCCATTGTTTTGGGCCTTGCGAAAGTCAGAATATTTGGGTGTGTATGGTAGAGGCTGCTTGCTTCATAGTAGCCAGGAAGCATAGAAGATGACCTGTGTGGGAAAAGGCTAAGTTGCACTTTTTGAAGACACACCATTAGAGAGTCCTCTTTCTAGCTATGACCTGCCTTCCATAGTTCTAAAATTTTCCAATTGCATATTCGAAGTCTGACTCCATCAATGGATTAAACTATTGGCCTGACTGTCTCAATAGGATTACCTATCAGTGTCTTTAACTAGTCTTCTAGGTTATAATCCAATTCAATCGAGATAATACGTAAAATTAACAACCACAGAATGGGGCTCTGAGGGAAGCAAATATAAGCCAATGGTTTTCAGTGGGGAGGCATATTTGCAAGCAGCCCCTCTACCTTTTGTTCAACAGGTCCAAACTATTGTACAAATAACAAGATAAAAAGGTTAAAATATTTTGGGTTTTTGAATCCTTTATTGAGTTAGCATGCAGTTTTTGAACTTGGGTTTGTTTTGAACAAAGGGACTGTTATAAGAAGTTAGGGTTCTTGTTTTTGTTTTTTTTAATGGAATACAAGCTCCATGAGATCAGAAAATTTATTATTTTTCATTCTTTTATGTATCTAATCAATATTTGGCTTTCAATATGCAATTTTGATGAATAGCTGAATGAATGAATTAGTGTGAATGATACCAAGTTTGGCCATTTCCCAGCCAGCTGTGTGTTCTTTTCTCTCAAGCCAGGCAGCAACACCCTTACCATTCTAGATCTTTATCCTTTGATGCTCTAATGCATCCTCCATATTTAGATTTATGAGGGAAGAAATTTCATCTGTACTTCTTTTTGAGTTTTTCACAGTACCTACAAAGTCCTTAGTACACAGAAATATTGATTAAAAGTAGAATTCATTAACTCAAAAAATGTTGGTTTAAGTTTGGGAGTTTCAGGCATTTTGCTAGGCCCTGTTGATGCCATATTAGCCAATACCCAGTTTCTCAGCTGAAGAGTTTCTACTCCAAGGAAGTACTCCAAGAACCTACCAGATGGTAATGACAAAGTCACTAAAACCTACAGTGGTTTGTATAAAGACCAGGAGAAAAGGACATAAGCAAAAGAGTGGTTCATTCTGTTTTGGAGTGAACATTCAGAGGCAGCATCTCAGAGAGATGCAACAAAGAGAGTACAAAGAAAGGACAACATATAGGTTGCCTAGTTTGGACAGCTAGGAAAGAATGGTCAAAATGGAGAGCGTGTGGGGGAGTATATTAAACAGAAATGGGAGCACAAGTTATAAAAACAAGAAAGCAGGAGAAAGTACAGGTGTGTTCAGAAATGTGAATGCCAAACAGGGAGTATAAATCCATTAATGATGACAATCAGATCCCAGGACTCGAACTCCATCTCATGATGCCTAGAGAGATCCTAGAGTTGCCAGGCACAGATCCTAGTGTATAACATGTCAACACTGAAACCTGAGCTCTGCTTTCTCCGTTCTTTGCAAATAATGACTTTTGTCCTTCCAGGCTAATCTTTTTCGACTCTAAAGTGTCATGAGTTTTGTGCCTGATACTGATCTATGTGATTACACTTTTCTCCTAATACTGACCTGGTTTCATGACACTAGACATACTTTCAATTTATAAAGCTTGTTTTCTTTGAAATAAAAAAAGGACTGCATAAGAAACTGACTATTGTATCTGCTGAATGAGAAAGGAACCAAACATTTTGTGATAAACATGGGTATTTTAAGGTCCAAGCTGTGATCCCTTAAGGGCATTTGTATCCAAAAGGCAGCGCTGTAGACAGCAATGAGCAGGAAGCACTTGGGATGCAAATACTAAATGCTTCAAGGAAAGCATCTCTCTTTTTAAAACATAACCAAATTCAGAAAAAAGAGAAGTGAAGTTAAAGTCCATCCTTGATTTGTGCTAAAAGCTCATGTGGCCAGAATGTATAATTTATGAATTATACATTCTTCTTGAACCAGAGTTATTGCCCTCCTTGATAAAAAGAGAAAAGTCATTTTCTCATAATGTATTTCTTCTAAGTGGAGTTCATTGTTAATTGGTTTTACTCTGGTTTTTCTGTGAGCAGAGAATGGAGAAGAAAAGGTTGCAGGATAAGCCAGTCAGCTGTCTTCAAACAGAAGACAAGTAAGAGAGGAATGAAGAACATATTTTAGTGTGTATGTGTGTGAGTGTGTGTGTGTGTGTGTGTGTGTGTGTGTGTGTGTGCATGTGTGTGTATGTGTGTGTGTACATGGGTAAGTGTGTGTGAGCTAGCTTGGCTTACATCACTTATCTTCACAATTATGTCTATAGTAGAAAAACAAACATTCGATAATTCTTAGGGACCAAAACCTACCAACCAAACAAAATAAAAACAAATAAAATACTAACCCAATAAAAATCCTCTTGCTACCTGACAATGCAATAGGTAGAACCATGTTTTTATGTGTGGTTTGAATTTCAGAGCTTTGGGTGATGTCCTCAGTAAGATATAATACAAGCAGCTTCTGTACTCTGCACTGGTGATTTGTGTGCCTGTTGGATCCCTCCATTGCAGAAGGTGTGTATCCAGTTTTATGTTGAGGACCCTGATCCACTTGGACTTGAGTTTTGTGCAGGGTAATAGATATGGGCCTATTTGCATTCTTTTTACATGCAGACATCCAGTTAAACAACATTTGTTGAAGAAACTTTTTTTTTTTTATTGTATGATTTTGGTTTGTTTGTCAAAAATCAATTCTCTCTCTCTCTCTCTCTCTCTCTCTCTCTCTCTCTCTCTCTCTGTGTTTATTTCTGGGTCTTTGATTTTATTGCATTGGTCAACCTGTCTGTTTTTATGACAATACCATGTGGGTTTTATTACTATTGCTGCTCTGTAGTACAGCCTGAAATCAGGGATGGTGATACCTCCAGAAGTTCTTGTACAGGATTGTTTTGGCTTTCCTGGTTTTTTTTCATATGAAGTTGAGAATTGCTTTTTCAAGGTATATAAACAATTGTGTTGGAATTTTGATGTGAATTGCATTGAATCTGTAGGTTGTTTTTGGTAGGATGGCCATTTTTAGAGAAATGCGTTGGTGTTTCCTGAATAGAATACCAGCAGTTCAGGCATTAAGATCAACAATGGGACCTCATGAAACTAAAAAGCTTCAATAGGGCAACAGACACACAATAGGATAAAACAGCAGCCTACAGATTGGGAAAGGATCTTCACCAACCCTATATCTGACAGAGGGCCAATATCCAAAATATATAAAGAACTCAAGAAATTAAACACTAACAAACAAGCAACCCAATTAAAAATGGGGTACAGAGCTAAATAGAGAATTCTCAACAGAGGATTTTAAATGGCCTAGAAGAACTTAAAGAAATGTTCAACAACCTTAGTCACCAGGAAAATGCAAATCAAAATGACTGTGAGATTCCATCTAACACCTGCTAGAATGCTAAGATAAAAAACACAAGTGACAGAACATGCTGGTGAGGATGTGGAGCGGGGGGAATACTCCTTCATTGCAAGTGGGAGTTCAAACTTGTACAACCACTCTAGAAAAAATTTGTCAGTTTCTCAGAAAACTAGAAGTAGTTCTACCTGAAGACCCAGCTATACCACTCCTGGGTATATACCCAAAAGATGCTACACATACCACAAGGACACATGTTCCACTGCATTCATAGCAGCCTTATTCATATTAGCCAGAAGCTGGAAACAACTGAGATGTTCCTCAACTGAAGAATGGATAAAGAAAATGTGGTTAATTTACACAACGGAATACTACTGAGCTATGAAAAACAAAGACAACATGAAATCTATAGCCAAATGGTTGGGACTAGAAAATACCATCCTAAGTGAGGTAATCCAGACCCAAAAGGACATCCATGGTATGTACTCCCTTATAAGTAGATATTAGCCATAAAGTACAGGATTACCAAGCTACACTCCACAGACCCAAAGAGGCTAAATAACAAGGAGGGCCCAAGGGAAGATGCTTGAATATCACTCAGAAGGGGAAATAAAATAGACATTGGAAGTGGATATATATATATATATATATATATAAAGAGAGAGAGACAGAGAGAGAGAGACAGAGACAGAGAGAGAGAACTGTGTGGAAGAAGAGGTGGGGAGGGGAACAAAGGTGAGGATCAGGTGTGGATAAAGTGGGGATGGAGGTTGTGAGGGCTGGGAGAGAGAAGGGAAATTGATGTGTGTGTGTGTGTGTGTGTGTGTGTGTGTGTGTGTGTGTGTGTCTAGGACAATCTGGGGACCTAGGACTGGGGAGGCTCCTGGGAGGATATGGGGATGATCCTAGCTGAGACTCCTATCAGTGGGGGATATGAAGATTGAAATGGCCACCTCCTGTAGCCAGGCAGGACTTCTAGTGGAGGGAGGGGGACACCAATCCACCTACAATACCTTCAACCTAAAATTTGTCCATTCTACAAGATATGCAGGGATAAAACTGGAGTAGAGAGTAAGGAAATGGCCAACCAATGACTGGCCCAACTTAAGATCCAATGGGAGAATGCCAACCTATGATACTATTAATGATAATCTGCTATGCTTGCAGACTGGAGCCTGACATAATAGTCATCTCAGAAGCTTCATCCAGCATCAGATGGAAACATATATAGAGAACAACAGCCAAACAGAGAGTCTTGTGAACAAGTCAGGGGAAGGACTGAGGGAGACAGAGGGGTCAAAGACACCAGAAGAAGATCTACAGAGCCAGCTAACCTGGGCCTGTGGGGGCTCACAGAAACTGAGCCACCAACCAAAGACCATGCATGGACTGGGCCTAAGTCCCCTATATGTATGTAACAGATTTGCAGCTTGGTCTTCATGTGAGTTCCCTAACAACTGGACAGGTGGCTGCCTCTGACTCAGACTTTGTTGCCCGCCTGTGGATTCCTTTGTGTTTGGCTCTCCACATGTACTTCTTGAGCATCTGCCATGTTTGTGGCTGTGCTTGGTGCTGACTATGCATAATGAACAAGTATAAGATAGCCTCTTCTAACCATAAGTAAGCAATCAAGATCGGATGTCAACATTTGAGGAAGGAAACTAAGGTGCCATCTCTCTCTTCTCTCATCCTTTCTCTGCTTATTTATGTTGTATTTTTTCTTTTTTATTAATTTATTCACTTTACATTCGGATCACAGCCCCTCTTCCTCCTCTCTCCCAGTTCTACCTTCCCATCCCATCTCCCATTTCCCCTTCTCCTTCTCCTCAGAAAAGGGAAGGCCCACACTACTCCTGGGTACCAACTAGCCCCGGCACATTGAGTTACATCAGAACTAAGCACATCTTCTCCCACTGAGACCAGACAAGACAGTCTGTACAATGTTACTTCCTCCATTTCCTGTTCTCCCTCCAATTTCCATGTCCTGCCTTCACTCCCTCTCAAATTGATGGTCTCTTTTTGATTAATATAGTTATTGACATACACATACATAAATGTGTTCTCCTGAGTCTGCTTAGTGTGGCTTGTATAAATAACACCTGAACAATGATAGTATCAATAGACATACTAACATGGAGGGGGAAATCTCAAGAATTTCTACCCCTAGACAAAGAACCACAAGCAACTAAAGTTGTTGAGAGTCTTCCCTGGCCCTTGTAGTTGGTTCTATAATCATATACAAACAAACCACCCCATTTATTTCTGTCTTGGTTTGTTTCACTATGGTTTCTTCATTTGAATTTGATGAGACCTTGGGTCTACTTTTCCAGTTCCATAGTTAGCAGCTTTGTTACATTGATGAGGCTACCTTGAAACTCACACCTTAGTTCTCCTGAGAAGTTACATGAAGTAATTCTCCATGCAATGGGTCTGCAGGTTCATAATCACCAAGCAGAATTGTTGCACATTCCTGTGTATGGTTTCTTCAACTGCTTACCTTACAGACTTCCCCTACAGCTGCAGAGGAATGTCCTGCAAAGATTCCTTTATTGTGGATTCCTCTGTGAATGGAGCCTGGAAGGCTCTTCTTTCTGACTTTGTTAGATTGCATTGCTTCTTTCTAGCCTGTTTGAATGGGCTGGGCATTTCTCTTCTTCTTTTGTCCATCAATCTTGTTAGTAAACTCCTAAGAAAGAAGACTTTCCTGGCCAATCATGCCACTTCTTTTCACTCATCTTCTATTCTCTCTCTGTTGCTTGTGGGATGTGAACACACACACATATTTGGATACTTCCAGTGCCGGTGTGAATTTCTGATCAAACTTGCCATAGAAACCATTTTCTGGCTCAGATCTCTTAAAATTTTGGGTTCTTAAAATTTCACAATGTTTCTGGAAGCTTTTTTTATTGATTGGCTTTTTTGTTTGATATAAGAAAACCGAATATTTTATATGAAAGGATGTTTCCTACTTCACTTGATGTATTCATTAGTGAGGTCTCTTTTCAGCCTTTTACAGTGTCAACATTGTTGAGGACCCTGAAATGAAAAATGAGAGCCAGAATTATCTAATTAATAAATTCGGAATGAACTTGAGCTATTTTGGTCTTTAGATCAGCCATCTATATCTACATTTCCCTTCCTTGTCCCTGACTATAGCTCTAAACTACAAAGAAAGCACGGCAACCTGAGTGGTTGATGCTCTGTAGCCACAAAGAACTTATCTGCCTTTGTAGTCTATAGACTTGGCCATTAAAATGGCTAGGATATTATATTATACCTCAGCCAGTTTTAAAATTAGCTTTGAGAGAGTTTAAAAGGTTCTTTTTCCCTCACCAAATTTGAATTCTTGCCACAGCAGTTCCACTTGAGAGTTCAGAGAGGCCAGGTCAAGATTACCCCAGAGGACATCACATTTATTATTACTATGTGGGGAGTAATCTGAGATTGTACCTAAAATTCCTAGCTCTCCATATACACACCATGTATATTCCTCCCCGATTGTGATAAAGACCCATGCATGTTGAGGAGATGCTACACCTGTGACTAGGCTAAATTCTGAGTTAATTCAAAAGACAGATTATTCTGGGTGGACATTATTTATGTGAAAGCCTTGAAAAATAAGATACTTTCTTTTAGCCTGAGAGACATGCCAGTGTTGATGTGCACTGCTTTTAGAAAGTCACAAGGAACTGAATATTGCCAAGAATTCTGTGCTCTTAAAAGATCATTCATGCCTCTACTGAGGCCCCAGCCCTAGCCAGTGGCTTGAATTTCCTCTGAGTTCTGAATAGAAGAACCAGTTGAGTTGTGCTGGCCTGACTCATGGAAACATTTATTGCTTTGAATTTCTAAGTTGCTATTCATTTTTTTTTTTTTTTTTTGTGCAGTGGTAGAAATATAGCATACGTGTGTGAGGCAGTCCCTCTGTTACCTGTGTTAGGGTTAGGTATTTCCAGGTTCTTGGACAAAGAATCAAAGCTATGCACAGAACTAGCAAAATAGGAAGGAGTTTTATTCAAAAGCAAAGTAGAGTAGATACCTGGGAAGGAGCAACAGGCTCCTGCAAGATTTTTTAAGTGCTCCTGATGACTGCCTGGTGCTTTGTTTATGAGGTCAGAAGGGGGGGAGTTGAAGTCTAAGGGTGAGGTGTGAATGGCATGCTGATTTGATTGGTAGACTGGATTATGTAACCCTTCATTTATTGTGCATATCCTTTCCCATGATGTATCTAATTTTAATCATATGCATGCCCAATCATGCGTAGGCAAAAGATACTAAATGGAGGTTTTCTTTTAAGGTTCATCCGTAGGACACCATTTGCCTTACTGCAAATGAACTTGAAACTGGTCTAGCTTATCATGCTGCTTTCGGTTACAGAATGCTTCAAGATGGCGGTGGCACAAAAGGCTACACCTAAGAGGGTTGTTACAGTGTTACAGAGGGTTTGTTTGTGTGGAGTGACTGGTTGCTTTGTTTGGAGAAGGGTTTGTGTGTGTTGCTCAGTTCAGTCAGTGTACCAGATTGCTAAGCTCTTCTTGCAAAATACCTGCCTTACCTTAGCTATAAAAATAGCTGCTGTTGACCCATAAGTTGAAAGACTTGCATGTTCTAGACTTGATTGAGAAACTAGTAAAACAACTGTGGTCTGATAGTTTGTATCCTCCTTCCTATCCATGTATTAAAGCCCTAACCACAAATATGAAGATCTTGAGAGATGATGGCTTTGAGAGATAATTAGACCCCAGAAAGCTAGTTCATCTATTCTTTCTTGTGAGAAAGCAGTTATAAGGAGCCAGAGGATGGGTCCCAGTCAGACTCCTTACCCATTGGCACCTAGATTCTAGACTTCTCATCTTCCAGACTATCAAGAAATAAATTTGTTACTCATAAGCCATAAATGCATAATCTATGCATTTTGTCACAACAACCTGAATAGACTAAGACGAACCTCAAATTGAGACTTCTTACCTTAAATCATTAATATAATCAATTCTTGTCAATCCAAAGAGTAAATTCTCATCAATATAACAAGGACCCTGATGTTAGACTATGTTTGAATCTCAGTTCTCAAGTTTCAGGCTATGCAACTTTAGAGAAATACTAATTTCTCTATTTCCTGCTAAGGTTTCCTCAT
The DNA here is from genome assembly GCA_028551405.1 of Uromys caudimaculatus. Lineage (NCBI taxonomy): Eukaryota > Metazoa > Chordata > Mammalia > Rodentia > Muridae > Uromys > Uromys caudimaculatus. The sequence goes on from CM052718.1 coordinate 63,078,865, forward strand.
CAACAAAAATAGGACAATAACTATGTCTGCTAGAGAATTATGAGAACTCAGTGAGTTAATTCACAAAACAGGACATAGGGTTGCTGACTCATAGAAAATCATTCTGACTGTTATTTACTATGGTTTCTTATTCATGTAACATCCCCTTTCCTTTCCCAACATACAACACACAGGAAAAACAGATCAAAATCAAGAGGCATGATAGTCAATTCTAGTCCAGATACGCAAACTGTGCATTTAGAGTGGCTTAGATATGTGGGAGTAGTGGATAATGGGAGATACTGCTCTATGCCTACATTTCCACATCTGTCCATGGGAGGGAACATACTTGACTAAGGAAATCTTCCATTCTTTACAAGGTGCATGACATTGATCTGTCAGCACCACCATAGAGTCCTGGAGCCAGGTAATAATTCTCACACAATTGACCTATTGTTTCTTGAATTGAAATAGATCAGTAGAGGAAGGCTACTACACGGTCCCTTAGAAACAGCATAAACACCCTTAGAAAACAATTATTAGATGTGCATTAATTATCCTAGACACTATGCTAAGAGGGTAAAGCACCAAAGAGCATATCCATGGCTCCCTTTTCTCAGAACTTAGCCTGAAGATTTTGTCTTCTCAGAACTAAAGTGTGGTCCTTGACCAGCAGCACTGACTAGAGATATGGAAGCTCAGGTCCTCCCTCAGGCTGACTGGCAGTCAACATTTGCATTAGGTTTACATTAACACTTAAGCAACACTGAGATAAATGTATCTTCCCTCTCTACCCATACACTCCTGGGGTGTTCTCAGATCTGAAGCTAAGTACTCTTTGCTTGAATTTCTTTAGTAATATCCATTCACTCAAAGAATTATGTACTGGTTAGTTTTAGGTCAAATTGAAACAAACTAGTCATCAGAGAGGAAGTCTCAATCGAGAAGACATCTCCATAAGATCTAGTATAAGACTTTTTCTGAATTAGTGATTGATGGAGAAAGCACTGTCACTGTAAGTGGTGTCATCCCTGGGCTGGTGGTCCTGAGTTCTATAAGAATGTAGGTTGAGCAGGCCAGTAAGCAGGACCCCTCTATTACTTCTGCATCAGCTCCTGCCTTTCGGTTTCTGCCCTGCTTGAGCGCCTGCCCTCACTGGTTTTGATAATGGAAATTTATAGAACTGTGAGTGAAATAAACAAGTTGCTTTGGATACGGTGCTTCATCACAGCAATAGTAACCCTAAGACAAATTATATTTGAATCTCACAGATTTGAGTACATAGGAATAAAGAACAAAAAGTTTTCCAGTAGAGAAGTTATCAGCAGACAGGGAAACAAGGGATTATATACTAGATACGTTTATGTGGTGAGTGGTATTTCTCTGTTCCTATTTGATTCAGACACATGGTCAAAAAAGTACAGCTGGGTCTAACCTATCACTTTAAAAATATAATGATTTTAAAAAGGGAAAACATTGCCTGTCTAGGTTTATTCCCTTTTTCTATTTTTCATTATATTTGTGTATACATGTTCACATTTGTAAGGGTGAACACATGAAGGTAGTTGCACATGTGGAGTGGAGTGACATGTATATGTAGACATCTGGAATTGATATCCAGAATCTTTGATAGCTCTTCATATTATTTGAAGCAGGTCTCCCAAACTCAGAGCTCACCAACGCTAACTAGACTAATGTGCTCCGTAGTCTGGGATGAGAGCTCTACTTCTGCTTTCTGAGGCTAGAATTACAGATGAGCTAGCATGCCCCTCCTATATTTAAATGAGTTCTGTGAACCTGAATTCAGGTCTTTCTGCTTGCATGGCAAGGGTTTTAACTCACAGTTAAGTTGAGTCCTCTCTCTAGCCCTATTCTTTCATAATGATGGGTTTATGTGGCTGGAAGATCTGTGCTTCAGAAAAATGTAACCAAAGGAACTAGCAAATCTAGATATATGAAAAGGATAAAACTTTTGTCCATTCTGGCCAGATGTCAAAAAGCATACCATTTGTTAATGTCTGCATTCTCTGAGTGCTGGACTACACACTGTGTGTGCTACGAAGTTCCTAGCTATACTTTCATAACATCTGCTGCTATGGGTGTTTAAAAATAGCACAGTTTACAAAAGACAGCAGTGAAGGCTTGGACCCCTGATGACACTGAGCCATGAGGAAAGCTAACAGAGTATGGAGTGAGGATTGAAATCCCAATCTGACTGCGAAGTCAGTGCTTAGCCAGAACACCGCACCGTGTGCTCATCGAGGGGCAGGCCACTGTTCATCATGCCCTGTCATCAAACCCACAACCTTTGGACATGACTCATTGTTCTTTCTGAAGTGACACAACTGGATAAGAAATGATGGATGAATAGGGAGTGCCAGATACAGGTGGGAAATACTAAAAAGATGGCTTGTATCCATAAATCTGCAGATGTGCCATGGCTTCTGGTGACAGACACCCATTTGTCCCATGGCCAAATTGTGTGCCTTGGCTTTGCAGAGCTGGACTAGTTTGGAGCCAAACTACTGCTCAATCAGTGACCCCAATAAGAGGAGCTAAATGATAAAAATCAGCAAAATGAAATCAAATCTTACACTGCAGTAGAAGAAGGAGAGATGTCACATGCCCATTTCCAGGTATCTCAGAGTTTATTAGACTGAATTTCCAGTGACTAGCAAAGCCAGAGAGACAACTACTTTATTATGTGGACCATAAAGTCTGTCCTTTGCCAAGGAGTAAACAAACAGGGAAGAAGAACTCATTGTGAGTCAATCATTCAACTACTATTAAGGCTGAAAGTAAAGCATAAAGGGAGTCTTCCCCCCCCCCAAAGTTATATATAATATTTTAAGCTAGAGAGTAAAATCTAAGACCTTTATTGTAAGCCATCTTAATCCTGTTACTAATTCAGATGGGCCAATAGATCTTGTGAAATCTTGGCTTTTTAATGCAAATTTAAACCATGCAAACTTGGAACAGTGGAATAAGAAAATAGGAAAGCTTTTCTGAAGGTACAAATCCTAAGATAATATGAAATCCCTGTGTTGCCATGGCAAGAAACAGATTGCACACTTAAACTAGGACCAGCTCTAAAAGTATGGACAAGGTGGGGAGAAATTACTGACAAGGTTACACACTTCCCTCCAGATTTAGAGGAATTAATAAAGAGAGAAGGTACTGACTCTGTGAGATTGTGCCTGGGAAACCGGGTGACCTGACAAGAGTAAGGTCTTTGACAGACTGCTGTTCTAGAGAGAGGCATGAGATTATCTACCCCCTGCCCCCACCCAGATTTCTTGTAAATCCTGGAAGCCTGAGGGCAAGGAAACCTGGTGATGTAATCAGTTGACATAGACTTCCCTATGTTACAGAGCAGAATGAAGGTAGATCTAGAGAGTCATGCCAAAAAAAACAAACACAAACACAAAAAACAAACAAACGAAACCTTTATCTCTATCTCTATCTCCATCTCCATCTCCTCCACCTCCTCCATCTCCTCCATCTCCATCATCTCCATGTCCATGTCCATGTCCATGTCCATGTCCATGTCCATGTCCATCTCCATCTCCATCTCCATCTCCATCTCCATCTCTGTCTATCTCCCAAACTAAATCAAAGACACAAGCCACGAAATTTCACTCTATAACTACAGGCTATACTGTAAATGGTGCATACTTTATTGTCACACAGCAATGCCATTTTGGCCAGCAAACAGCACCCAAATCTATTTCAGGACTGCTCTTGAATTGTGAATGTTGAATTAGAAAATGCTTCCAGGAAACATGCTGAATCTTCCCAATTCCCATTCACCCTAGTAATAATTTGGGTTGAAGTCTCTTGTAGTAGGTTTTAAGCCACAGATTAACTATCAGACTACAGAAAGAATTCTAGTTTATTTTGTGTGCTCAAAATGGCATAGATTAGGATTTTTAAAAACACAATTCTGTTTTCATTTTAAGGGATGAGACATTTATTGATCTATGCAGTTTTCTTTTGTTCTAGAATTGACCAGTATTCCAAGATAGTAAATGAAACAGAACAAATAACTTCTTTGGATGTATTTGACAGTATATCCTCAACTTCCATCATAATGTCTGGCTCTTAGATTATTTGATAAATATCTTCCATTTAAGTGTTGGGATTTGACCACAGGGTCTCACTCATGCTAATCAAGAACTCTACACTGAGCTATCTCCCCAACCTTAAATGTTTTCTGATCAAATAAAAATTTATTTAAAATGGGGTCATATCAACTTTAACCACATTTCTCATATTAGTTTTAATAAAAGATGACAGAATTGCAACACATGGCATTATGAAGACTGATAGACTTCTCCTCCAAACTACAACAGTGGGTTTTGTGTATACCATTAAATAGCCAAGACTAGCACTTGAGCTATGGGTCAGTCATTTTGATGGTTTCTGTGAGTACAGTCATTGTCAATTGGAAACTTTCCTCAGTAAGACCCAAAGGGAAATAACTTATCCCTTCAGATTCTTGACTATACAGAAAACATAGATTTCTGGCCAAAGTAGGCATAAGAGTGGTCGTGTAGGTCGGCTCATTTTATGTAGCCATCTGATTTATATACACCTTCATTTTGGCATTCTCAAAGTTCAGCCTCAAGTTGGTTGGAGATTTTTCTAGGATCCAACCTGCATTATCTGTCAGAAACCAGGAACATAAACAGTACAAAGAAGATAAAATGAACCTCTGCCCCCGATAGTGTGCTGTGGTTAAAAGCCTAGAGCCTAGGATCTCTTAACAATGACTTAATTTGGAATATTTTTAATCCAGGAGGTTAAATCAAGCCACTTATTAAGAAGGTAATTTATGTGCTTGATTTTCTTTTTTTTTCTTTTTGCTTTCTTTTTTTTTTTCTTTTTCTTTTTTTTTTTTTTTTTTTTTTTGATACTTTATTTACATTTCCAATGTTTCCCCTTTTCTGGGTCTCCTCTCTGGAAGCCCCCTATCCCCTCCCCATCCCCGCCTCTATGAGGGAATTCCACCTCCCACCTACCCGCCCACCCATTCCCACATTCCCACCTTGCCTCTCCTCTCTCTCTGAGGGCCATCGAGGCCATCCTCTGCCACATATGTGGTCCAAACCATGGGCCCATAGATGTGTATTCTTTGGTTGGTGGTCCAAACTCCAGGACAACAGGGGGGAGGGGGTCAGGCCCATTGACGCTCTTGCTCCCTCCATGGGGTTGCAAATTCCCTGAGCTCCTTCAGACCTTTCTCCAACTCCTCCATCTGGGACCTCACTCTCAGTCCAGCGGTTACTGTTAAGTGAAACTTGGACATTTTGAACTTTTGGGCTAATATCCGCTTATCAGTGAGTACATACCATGTTCGTTCTTTTGTGACTGAGTTACCTCGCTCAAGATGATAATTTCAAGTTCCATCCACTTGCCTGCAAATTTCATTAAGTCATTGTTTTTAATAGCTGAGTAGTACTCCATTGTGTAAATGTACCACATTTTCTGTAACCATTCCTCTGATGAGGGACATATGGGTAGTTTCCAGCTTCTGGTTATTATAAATATGGCTGCTATGAACATAGTGGAGCATGTGTCTTTATTACATGTTGGAGCACCTTCTGGGTATATGCCCAGGAGTGGTATAGCTGGGTCCTCAGGTAGTATTATGTCCATTTTTCTGAGGGTCCGCCAAACTGATTTCCAGAGTGGTTGTACCAGCTTGCAATCCCACCAACAATGGAGGAGTGTTCCTCTTTCTCCACATCCTCACCAGCATCTGCTGTCACCTGAGTTTTTGATCTTAGCCATTCTGAC